>CAAKHG010002786.1:491-24173 GCA_901007715.1 Dactylopterus volitans
TTTTTTCTCTTTTTTTTGTTTTTTTCCTGTTTTTTTGTTTTTTTTTTTATTTTGTTTTAAATTTTTTTTTTTTTTTTTTTTTTTTTTTTTTTTTTTTTTTTTTGCTCTTTAAGTCTTGTGCAGTAATCTAAATGTTGTTCTGAGGTGGCTTGTGATGCGCAGAGGTGCAGCGGTGCCTCCTCTGCGCATCACTGGTGGCATGAAGGAGAGCGAGAGGGAGATGGGAGGGAGATGTTGGCTCCATCATCCCAAGCTGTTCATCTGTGTTTGGGAATGTTGAGGGGAGATGTGAGGACACCTGCTTTGACATTAAGATCGGTGACATCTACCAAAAAAAAATAGAAAAGAAAAAGGTTCACTCATAGCTTTTGAATCCTGGCTGCAGGGTCATGCAGATCAGGGCTTGCGAGGTCATGGAAAGGTTCTGGCGTCGAGTAGGTGAGATGTCCTGTGTGACGAAGATACTTCAGTCGCCTCGGTCAGTGAGACACTCCTGTGTGTCTGTGAGCGGGGGATCATGTGGAAAGGATGTTGCGTGCAGCAATAAGGAAAAAACAAAAAAGACATTGCCACACACGCGCCTGGCGGAAGACCCCGCCGGGGTGAAGATCCTGGCCCGTCACACCTCTTTGTGTTGACGCACGCAGGCTGAGATGTGACTGGGGAGGCTGATGGGGTTCCCCGGCAAGCCGCCGCTGGGATTAGCTGCGCGGCGTCTTGTCATTGTTGCGCCTCCGCTGCACAACAACAACAACAGCAGCAGCAGCAGCAGCAGCAGCAGCAGCAGCGCCCGGTAACCTACTTCCCACAATGAGCGCAGCATTGTGTTTACTGAATGAACTTTGCACGGGTTACCTGATTTGACTGAGGCAAGAAAAAAAAAACACAAAAAAAAAAAAAAACCCCAGCAAACCCTGAGCGGCGATCAGAATTTCATTCATAAACTCCCGCGGCACCTGAAACAGCTCTACAACTCTGATTTCACAGCTGTGGAGATTTATTCTGCCCGACATTGTGATTTATAATTGCCATCAAACATCGCCCTGGCTGGATCCGGAGGGCCCGCTCTGCACACGCGCACACGCACGCACACACACACACGCACACACACGCACACACACACACATTTACGTCGTGCAGGCAGGAGCGGCGCACCAAGTTGGTTCTGTGTGTCTTGGCTGGGGCTGTTGTGCATTCAACAGGCAGTCCGCCCAGGCTCTGAGGTACAGTGCGTTTTCCCAGTGATGTGGTCCGTCAGCGCTCGGCGGTGGACCTCTGGGCTCATTGGTTTAGATGGCAGAGGAAAACAATTATAACACAAGCCGTGTATTTCAAGCTGATTCAACATTCGCTGCTAAAAGGCTCTGTCTGTGGAAGGTGTTTACCCGTTTTGAAGCTGGATGTTTGCTCAGTCGTCCTCTCTCTCTCTCTCACACACACACACACACACACACACACACACACACACACACACACACACACACACTAAAAAAAAAAAAAAAAAAGTATTTTTTTTTCCAAACGGTGACCAAAAGGGATGTCGAATACGCCAAACGCCAAAGCAAAGACTGGAAAGTCTGCGTCTCCGTTTATAGAAAGAACACAAAGCTTTTTTTTTTTTTTTTCTAACATGTAGCTTGACAGGAGGACGGGGGCGGGGGGGGGGCAGCATCGTCTTCTTGCGGCGACAGCGCGGCGAGCTGCCCGGATCGATGCGCGTTACCCGGCGCAGGAGCCAACGCGGAATCTCCCCATTGTGCTTTTACACCTCAGCGGGTGCGCTGGAACGACAGCTGGCAGACAAAGGCGAGCGCCTCGCTGAGCCGTGGCCGACTGCAACCGGCTGACTCACCGGCTGACTTATTACGTTTATTAAGCGGAAGCCGTGCTTCGAGGAACCTCGGCGAGCGTTTAATTTCTACCTCATGACTGGGTTTTTTTTTTTTTTTTTTTTCTTTCTTCGCTGGGGCCTGCACGTGCTTGGATCCTCGGCAGAAGGAGCCGTATCTGTGTCGCGCCCCCCCCACCCCCCCCCCCACTGCCGAGCGTTATGTCAGCTCTGGACAAAAAAATATGACTTTGACGGACCCAGTCATGTTTTGTTGCCGCGCAGGGCCGCCCTGGCGGCTTGGAAGTGCGGAAAAATATCAGCTGTGGAACCTTCAAGCCCAGAACTTTTTCTTTTTTTCCTCTTTCTTTCTCACAAAGTGGCTCCCATGTTTATACTGCACAGTTTAATCAGTTTCCTGTTCCACCTGAAAATGGCAGCCATTAAAGTCACCCGAGATACTCCTCAAAGTGACGCTAAGCCGACGTGACACCACGAAATGAACAATCAAATACGCCCCGGCAGACTGGGGCGTTATCGACGCCAGGAAAAATACACAACGAGGCCGGAGATTTCTGTTTCTTCCATTTTATTTATTTATTTTTCATTTTTTTTTGGTCAGCAAAAGAACATTCCATTCGATGTCCAGGCACGACCGATCAATCACGCCGACTGGGAGGGGATCACCAGCCGGGTCTGCGGTTTAATCAGATCGGGCGGCAGACGGGACGCGTTAGAGGGGGGAAAAGTGGGCTGCGAAAGCGTTAACTGATACGGCGAAAGAGAGCGCGAGCCCGCGCGTTCTCCCCTCCTCCGAATAACCTTTCAGAGTAGCTTCATCGCCACCAAACTATCCCCCGGTGGAATTTCATGGCACCGATTAGAGAACGGGATAATCTCATCTCAAACTGTCTCTGGTAATTAGGGGCAGCGGATAGCTCCTCGCTAATTCGTGCGGGCCCGGCGGTTCGTCTGCGATTTTCGGCTCGAGCGCCGAGCTTCACTTCTGCACGCCCCTTTGGATGATCCTCCGCGTTACTTGCGATGATGTTTGCCGCTCGAGTGTTTTCCACCGACACCCCCCCGCCCCCCCGCCCCGCCCGCTTCATGTTGCCAAGTGATTTCGCTCGGAACCGCGGCGGCCGCGGCGTTTGATTGCCTCTTCAGCCCCTCAACGTTCCTACAGAGAGTTTCCCTCAAGAGGAACTTTCCCTCTCTAAAGGGGCGGCGCGGAGAGCCGACGATGGCAGATCATGACCACATTATCATTCATTGCCTCTCCATCGCGAGCATCACGCCGGACAGTCATTGTGTCACCCCCCCACTCCGCCCACCCCCCCGGCGTGTTTGTTTCTGCGCCTTTGTTATGGTAAGGACACAGCTGCGATGGCGCCGCGAGACTTGTTCCAGTGTTCATTTTTTATTCCACGCCGGCCGGCCGTGACTGACTGACACAGGCGCGCACACAAAGGCCCGCTCCCATCTGAAAGACTAATTATGCCTCTCCACAAAATTGCAGGTGACATGAAAGCGGCGCCGCTCTCATCCCGTCGTAAGATGACCAACGGAACATTTGTCATTATTTTCTTTTAACCTAATATTTTCCCCCTTTTTTTTGTTTTGTTTCGGGGGTTTTTTTTGGATGAAATTGCGATGTCATAGCCGACAAATCGCACACCAAAAAAGTGCAACCGGCCATTTTTCACGCGGCGCCCCGCCGATGCTTCCGTTCGTTGCATCATTAGGTGGCGTCGCGTCTCGCCAGCTGTGGCGCACGCAAACCAGAAATCCAGGCCGCATTTACCCGGGGAGTTCAAACAGTTCCAGCGTGGCCTTGATCTCCGTTCCCTCCCTTATCAGGTCCCATTAAGGCACAGAGGGACAACAAAGCCCTGCCAGGGCCAATTTGCTCATCTGACAGCGTTTTACTGTCAGCCAGGAGTCGTCTTCCAGCCTTTGTGTTGACCGGAGGAAGGGGAAAAAAAAAAAAAATCCTCCCCCAGATACACAACAGATATCAACTTGTGTTTGGTTAAGGGGGCTTCGTTTATTTAGTATGCCGCACAACCAGGTTATATATCATGACCTTTTACCGCTCTGGGGAGGAAGAAGAGGAGCAGTAGGAAGTGTGTCAGCTGCGATTAAGGAGCCAGGCGTAACTTTGGTGTCCAGAATTCCTTGCTCGCCTTCCGACCATATATATATATATATATATATATATATATATATATATATATATATATATATATATATTTGCGGTCTGACGCGTCGGCGGCTTCCACGCACGCGTGTCGCGTATTTTATCCGCAAATCTGGCTTCTTCCGACGCATCCCTCTATGCTCGGTTTGGAACGGGGAACGCGCGTCTTTAATTGACCAATCAGGGCGCGCCGCACGCCGAACGTTTTGTTCACCCGCGTCTGCTGATCGCGCAAAATAGACAAGATAATAACGCGAGAACACATTGCACGAAACTTTGGCGGAGCATGAGCCAAATATGAAACCATTACATTTTGGGACAGTTCTTTTTTTTGTTGTTGTTGTTGTTTTCCTTGTTGTCAGATTGGTCTTGACAAGTATGCAGAGTGCCTTTCTGGTTGCATACAGTCAGTTTGATTTAAGCAACTGTGGATGTGTGGAGCGGATTTTTCTATTTGTCGCTTCGCCTGAGCAAATGTCAGCACTTGCATCAGGAGGAGGCTGCGGACCACGCGGCTGAGGGGGGACCATCACCCATGGCCATCTGGCCATGTGAAGCCGTCAAAGTGTGCACCGGAAACCGAGCAAACAAGCCAGTGACTGCAGGGCTGCCGCGTATGGAACATTCCAAATATGCTCAGATGCTATCAATAATGGATTTGGAGTGAATCGCAGCCATCCTACATATATATTGTATTTTTTTTAGATTTTGTTTGTTGTTGTGATTGCCGTCGCCTCGCTGCTGCTGCTCCTCGCTGCTGTTTCCTTGATTTTGTCATGGTAACATGACGTTCTGGAATTTGACTTGGCGTCTGGTGCCAAACAGTCAACATGTAGCCGCAAGGGGAAACTTGAATACTGTAAAAAGTATACAAAATATACAAACATAGACAAGGTCATATGCAAAAGTGGTGTCAATATGAATGTGTGCAGTGAGGCTTATGGTGCAATTGTTGTGCAGAATGCGCGAGTTAACGTGCAATCGGCAGCTGCCAGAATGGACAAACGATAATTCAGCTGCACTTGGCGGCGGCGGGCAGGGCAATTGCGCCGTCCCTGGACTTGTTATCAACACATTAAGATATTAATAAGCCTCTCAGATAAATCATGTAGATAGGTTGCGGCTGTTCATTATTGAGGTAAAAAATGATTTTTGCAAAACTTGGTGGAGCGGCACGACATTGGCTACAGGAGAACCCATTAAATTTTTAGCAAAGATATATATATATATACACTGCGCTTGAAATTTCCTACAGAGTGGTTTTAATGCGTTGTAGTTTGGATGTTGGTTTATCTAATTTTGATGCCAAACCTTCAGGCACAGACGATGGAGCAATTTCATTATAGGCTTAATAGGGTTTTACATTTAATAATGTTTTGACATTTTTAAGGTGTGCCTCATCGGCAGGGCTCGCTTCAAAAAAAACAAACTCTATTAACAGATGACAACTGAGGCTAAACATGACATAAAACATAACATAACGTCAGGATAATTAAATTAAACAAATCCACGGGGGACGGTATGCGGAGCCAGATGATGATTATGTCCCAAATATTATCACTGCGTGCCGGAGTTCCCCGTGGATAAGAGCATTAACGAAACTATGATTAATTTAAGGTGCATTGTAGCCCATTAATTAGGTCTCCATCTGCCGCAGAAGGGCGGCTACAGTTTTCCTCCAGCTCAGAAATCGCAAACCTGCTGTTTAAAAAAAAAAAAAAAAAAAAAAACAGAAAAAAAGAGCATTCAAGGGGAAGCAGACAGATTGATTGGTTATCGCCGATGCCAGCCCCCCTGCCCCCGAACGATTTATTATCTCCCCAAGTTGCAGCCTGTTTTCAACTGTGCAACATCTGCGCGGGCGCGTTGGACGGCCGCGAACATTAGTCATCATTCGCTGGATGCCCACCACTTTACTGATTCGTGGAAGCCGGGCCGCTCCAATCAGCGGGTTCGCCCCGCTGAACTGCCTCCCGACTTTGGCCGGGGTTCAGAATGATGAGAGGCGATGAAATTGCTGCCTTCGGCTGGTGGCCGTTCAGATTCGGCCGTCCGCTAGTCGTCTTTTAGCAGAATCGGTAGTTTTTTTTTTCATGTTATTTCTCATCCATTAATTTGGCGTGCACTTAAAGCGGTGGGTCGAGTTTTAAAAAAATGAGGCACACAGTATAATAACCTGAAGGCACGTGTTTTTTTGTTTTTTAAATGACTTTCAACATTGTTTGGTGTTTACACAAACAAAGGAGTGATGAAGGAAAGGGTGGTGTAGCCGCGTGATGCGTTGATCGTCCTGTTTATCCCGCGGTCATTTGCCGCCAACGTGAAATAGAATGGCGGCAGATTCCTCACGAACGTTTTGCACTCGAACGTGAAAGATTATAAAGCCAGAGCTTACCGTTGCCATGGGGACAAATATCTTACATCTGGTTTGTCCCAGTAGGACGCGCATTCCTACGGAGTGAGTAACGCGAAGTTGACGGCTCCACCGCCACAACTCATGAATCAAAATTCATTATTACGTGTCGCATGAAGCCCAGTTTTAGGCCCGAGTCGCCTCACTGCCGGCTCATGACGGTTGCCTCCCGTTTGTCTGCGTTTCCTCTGACAAACTGAAGGAAATGCCGGAATCAACCGTGTGTGGGTTCCCTTCCCCCCCCCGTTAGCCTAGCTTAGCACGCTAGTTGCCGGATCAGTTGATTATGAAGCTTTGACAGCTGCGCTCATTAGTCACACCATTCGCCGCGGATGAATTTACAGTGATTAAAACCTGAGCTGAACTAGGTGTGCGTTACACGGTTTCATTTGCACGGTCGACGGCCAATGAGAGGGGAGCGCTTGCCCAGGCCGCGGTGCGAGGCATGACCACCGGAGCGCGTTCTCAAGAGAGAACGCCACACCAAGACAGCAGCAAGGAGAGTTTTGTGTTGCTGTTTTTGTTAAACAGTATAAAACATTTATTTACAAACAACATGGATGAACTTCTACCCCATTTGGATGCGCCATCCCTGCCACAAGGACTCTTGCTTGATTGGTTCATCCAAATTTTCCCGTTTCCATTCCACCTTAAACCAACCATAAGTTTGATTGTTAAGTGTGATTTTGTTAGCTTTCATCGTACTGAATTTCACCTTAAACGACCCATAAGTTTGATTGTTAAGTGTGATTTTGCATTGGCGCACGTCGCATACGCGTCAAAGTATACCTTTCGTACCGCGGCAACTGTTTTCTGGCTATAAAGCCTCAGTTTGTAAACAGAACAGCGGGCTTGCATCATTGCCACTGGAGACTTTTCGTGCCAGCTGTTATTAACGTGGGAAAAAAAATAAAATAAAGGGCTGCGGAATTGAATCAACCAAACAAAAAAGGCTGACACTCATTAAAATGCACATTAAAAAAACAAAAACAAACAAGGACATTTCTCTCAGGTTCATGCTCTTGTTATGAAGCCAAAAATTAATTGTAATGAGCCTTCGGTTGAAATATGTTGCCTTTCCCTTCGGTTCGCGACACAGCTCAGACCGAATTGTGCTTGTTTGTTTACCCGTATTGTCAAACTCGCTGTGGAGAACATGCCCGGGAACTCCTCGCTGGAGAGAAGCGCACACTCGAGACCCAAACCAGCAGATACATGGCGGAGGGGAGAGAGGTGGGCGGGGGGGTTCAGGGAGGTTGTTAAGTGAACCATAACTCTGGATAGCGCCTCAGTCACAGGAAACATGCAGAGGTGTAGCGGCTGTTTCTGGATACCGCATTTACGCGCCGTGCGCAATTTTCGGATGACTAAAAACACCCGGCTAAAATAGCATGTTTTTTCGGCGCCAGCCTGTTTTGAGGGCATCATGTAATTGTGCGCGCCGGACGGTGACGGAATGGAAATCAGCGGTAAAGCTGGTGGGCGGGGTGGGGGGGGTCGGAGGGCCTATCTCGGAGCGCACATGGCACTTAGCTTGGGTTGAGGTGTAATTTTCGGCGCGCAGATGCCGCTAAGTGGCGGTAGATTCGCGGGGGTCCAAAGCGCACAACCCGGAGTCGAGCGGAGCGGCCCTGTCGACTGTGACCGACGCGCTATCGTCGTCGCCGGGCAGGTTTGGCGTGTTTGCTCGAACTTTCCCGGGATCAGCGCGGGATCCGGCGCACAGAAGGTGACTTGTAGTGGGGGAAATACCCTTTGCACAACGTGTCATTATGCTGAGAGTCGCGCGGCGGCGGGGCATGCGATTCACAGTCGCTGAGAGGATTCCCCAGATTAACGCAAAGTCATCGCGTTTATTAAGCCGTCTCCGAGAAATGCATCTTTTTGTTTTTTTTGTTTTTTTCTTCTTTTGGTCGCCCAAGGTTTCCAGGGCCCGTGAGTCAGACCCATAACGTGTGTGTTAATAGGAGAGTCTTCAGTTTCACCAGCATGGTAAGGTTACACCATGGCTGTGTTTGGCTCAGGAAAGGGCTTGTTTTCTTGACTTACTGTGACCTCTGCTTTTTTTTTTTTTTTCCCCCCCGAACTTTTCCATTTGAAAAAAAAAAAAAAGCCGCAGTCTGTGTAACTCAATGCCACTTTTACACCTCACTGAAAAAGTTACACCTCACGCAGATATTTTTAATGGCGAGTCTCTGCCCATGTGGACGCGAATGAAGATCTGCTGTTTGCTGTGTGAGTCAGAGGCAGCGTTCGCCCTTTTTCCTCCCTGTTTTTTTTTTTTTTTTTTTAAACCTTGATCACGTAATGAATCTTTTTCTTTTAAATCTGTTGTGCGCGGCGATCCTTTGCATGCTGCACTTTCAAAAGCAAAAAAGAGCATGCGGCTTTTTAATGATGGCAAGGATGCTGGGAGAGCACACACCTCCACCAAGGCTAAGGGCGCAGCCATTTGTTTTATTCAAATCCGTATGTATGTATACAGAAGTATTCAAAATATGCCAGATTTTTTCATAAGCTTGCATGTCACAGTTCTTCATCGCAATGTATTGAAATAAAAAAAAAAAAGGTTTATAATGTCACAATGTTGAAGAAATGCAAATCTGTAACTCACGCCACCGAATCTGGAAGAGTTTGCAAAATTGTTAGAAATATGGCAGAACTTGTTCATAAAACTCCATTAATATGTATTAAAAACAAAAAAAAATGCTCTTTTTAAATCTGCTTTAGAACTGAATGGATTCGTTGGCCCGTGCCTCACCCCTCCGCTGGGCTTCATGGACATCAGCGTGATAGTTTTGTGTAATCCCGCTGACAGACAAACAAACAAATCAGATTGCTGGATGAGTGACACTACTAAAATGACGCAAGAGCTATCAAATCACATTTTAACATTAAACCGGTTGATTGATTGGGATGAAAAAGGGGTGAAAGAAGGTTACATTTTATTGATCGGTATGATGGACAGTAATGAGATGCTGTTTTCCATTCTGATGAAAATATAATGACTGACAGACAATATGCACCCAGGCACCCATGAATAAAACATATTATTATCACGATTAGTGTTATGTGTTAGTGTTAGTGATATTATAATGACAAGGAAGGCGCTATTGATGACAGTGAAAAAAGAATCCTGGCTCTGAGTCATTCTCAGTGTCATAGTCCATGAAAAGGTTTTTTTTTTTTTTTAATTTATTGAAAATGACCTGTGTTGTATTGAAAGTTGCTCCATTTAAAATGTTAAGTGAAGTGAAAACAAAACAAAGGAAAAAAAAAAAAACCCACAAATCAGAGTCATGACCTCGATCACGCCTGACATCACGCTGGTTTTCAATTTCAGGGGTGCAGCAGCATGCCTGTAAAAAAAACCTGAAGAAGATACTCTGAAAATTGGGGCCTCTGGAGCGAGAACACAGACAAACATGACACAGACTAACAGAGTAGAAACTAGAAAGGGCACTCGGAGGACTCAGACCTCAAGGCCGGTGTGGAAAAAAAAACACACACACACACACACAGATATGGAGAACAAACCTATTCCCAGATATATTAGGCCCTTGATCCGCTAAGTCCCATGAAAATTGTTCGGATCGCGGCCATGACGACACGGGCGAAATCGCCCCTGGGTTGCGCACGTGTTGCGCGGCGTTTACGTCAGGGAGGTTGGAGGCGAGGCCGCGCGGTCAAAACACCTCGCACACATCGGGGTGCGAAGCTCGCCGCTCGCGCAGGACGGCCGGGCCTCTCTCTCCCGGAATGTCCAGCGTAAACATTGTTTTCACCGGAGCATTCCGCGAAGAAATTGCAAGACAGATTGAACAATATAGCGATTCCGGGAGTCGGTGATTGACCGCCGCTGCCGTGATGAGTTTCCGGCCCCCGCGGACCTCGCGAGCTACCTGCTGCATCAGCGGTGTGGCGCTAACTTCCTTGCGGGCGATATTCCTGGAATCCCAGAGCGCCCCACTCGAGTTGACATGTGAAAATTCCCAGCTATGTAGATGACTTTGCTATTGACCGAAGGGATCCGCCGGGCCCCACCCCCGCCGTCCAGAGCCAGAGCAGGGAGTTGAGTTTCAGATATACGGGAGCTCCCTGAGCTCTTCCTCCCTCCTAAAAAGAACAAAAAAAAAAAAGTCAATTTCCCCCAAATTATCAAGGCGAGGAAGAGAAGCGCTTCACACATGGGAACCAGTTGTTTACGTGATTTGGATGCGGCTCAAATCTTGGGTAGGAATACTCCGCTGGCACGTTGCTGAAGGCTGAGAGGAGGCCAGAATTTTTTAAATGGACCTTTATTAGTTTCATAGCAAAAAAAAAAAAAAAAAAAAAAAAAGATGGCTGGAGCTTATGGGTTTGTAAGTATGCAGTTCGCAGCTCCAGATTTTCCAGCAATGAACTAGAAATCCTCTCGCTCTGAGTCCTGGCCAATTTAAATTCAGATAACAGTCACGAGTTTGGCTAGATTTCCACAACCGTCAGCAGCACATCGGTCAACGAAGTTAAAGGTGGCAAACTCTTGTTTTACTGTATATGCTCAAGTCTTTGCCGACACAAAGCTCACAACATCATCACATTTTACATCCGCCTGCAGGGATTTACTTGTCCGGAGCGAACACACGGCCGGGAGCTTCGGGCTAAACTTAATGTCGCGCTATCATTTGAAACATGGACGGCAGCTGTTTTACATCAACGTAAATGTAGATTTTCTTTCTCAAGCAGCTTCCATCTTTAGGACATCTGAATGAAATAATAAAAAAAAAAGGGATAGGGTTGTAGGGATAGGACGGTGAGAGTACGGTTCACCCAACCAACTCATACACAAGGAATATCAAAATGCAAAATTAGCTCAACGTAATATTTTCCGTCGCAACATTGCAACGATTTGGCAAGTTTCGTTCTGTGAAGTCTTAAATAAGTCTGCAGCGTCTCAGCGTGCATGTTTGCTCCGTGCCTCATCGAGTAATTTTAAGTATAGCAGGACAGCAGCTTGATTCCCAACCGGCATCCCACAATTCAACGCTCATCATGCTGGCGCGCCTTCCACACCTTTTTAATTTCCATCCGCACCCACCTACTGTGCGCACAGCTGCGGCAATTAACTGATAAACTGATTTTTATTATCAAATCAATTACGGAAAAAAATAATTGGTTTCCAATTTCTTTCCCCCTCTTTGATAACGAGCTGCATATTTTTGGGGGGTTGGTGGACGTCATCTTGCTCTTTGAGGAAACACTGAGGGAAAAATAGGTGAAAATATATATATATATTTTTTTTTGCTGTCTCCATTTTCTCACCTCTTGTCAACCAAACAGCTAATGATTAAACATGATCATCAGATTTCTAATTTGGCCCGATAACAATATGGGATACATAACACCCCCCGCCCCTACCGCCTTCACAACCTGCGACTGCTATCTGATTGAACCACCTTAGAAGATGTGACTCATCGCCGTAAGATTAGCGTGTTGCCCCTCCCGCGCGCTGGTGATGCAGCGGCGTGGTAAACTACCACGGCAACTCCATTAGCGGCTGAGGGGATATCCACCCAAACCGCGTTGCTTTTCCAATTAGCTAAAAATGTGATATTGACTCGCGCCGCCCTCGCACGCGCACCACCGCCGCCGCCGCCTCCTCCTCCTCTCCCTCCTCCTCCTCCGCCGCCGGTGCTGCCTTCCGAGCCGCGGCGTCTTTTTCATCCGAGGGAAAAGCACGGGTCAGAGACCTCGGCAGCAGTGACCTCGCACGGCGTAGTAGTAGGAAGCGGGCCGGAAAGCCGATGCCGGGCGGATGAATGCAGGCGGCTCAGCCGGAGCACACCGTCAGCAGTGTGTCCCGTGAATGCCAGGAATGTCTTCGCTGGCCAGACGCTCTGAGCATCATTATCCTCCGCTGCCACGCATTCCCCATTCGCGTCCACCGAACGTATGAAATCCCTTAAATGCAGCTGCGGTGCAGCTCGCGTATATGCGCGACTGTAGCTAATCCTTTAATGCCTCGACATGTCTGTTAGAGGCCTCGCGGAAAACAGAAGGGGCGGCTTTTTATAGAGACAAGCTGGCCAAATTACAAAGGAAATACATTATGGAGACAAACAGGCAGTGTTTACTCGCCGTCTTATAGCCTGTGCTCAAGTGGACCTGTGACACGCGCGTGCTTCGCTTTGCCACGGGGCATGCTGGGAATTATAGTGCATGTTATTTATGTTGACCCCCGCAGCGACGCCCAAGGAGGAGATGCAACATATGTAGGGCATAAATACCATTTTGAAGGTCATAGGAATGTTGCTCTAATGTTTTATTCATTCCAACGTAGAGGGGGGGAAAAACAAATAGTTCAATTGAAAATACTATTTCCCCCTCCATCTAGTGATAAATCGGAGCACATTTAGTTAATTTGGACGCACTTACGCGTGCCTTAATCTTTGGAACCCGTTTACATATATATTTATTAAAATTGATTGGATTAATCAGCGAGTAATTCATATAATTTCCCGCTAATTCGAGAGCTTGAACGTGGCCTTTCTGCCCCTCGGCGGCTTCAGGTCCCGCGCTGGAGCGGCGCCGGCGAGGAGCGCTTCAATCAGGGGGCGAGGGTCCGCACGGGGGTTCGGCTGGCGGCGAATCAAAAGGGACGAATATTAACAGGCACCTAGGGCCATTAAGCGGCGCCTAATTAGACTACAATTTGCGGGCTTTATTTGGCGAGGCGGTCACAATTAGAGATCTTATACAAGCGTCGCCTTTGTCCCCGGCCCTCTCGAGCAGCAGGCTGCTCAGCGCATGTTTGGTTAACAGAGGAGAAGCGACTGATTGCCGGCGGTATTGACCTCCACACGTGTCACCTTTTCTTTTCTTTTTTTTCCTTCTTTCGCACTCAGCCTCCTTCTTCTCTCAAATTTTAAATGGAGCGCTGATTGCTGTGTTGTGCTCTCCTCGCGCTGCTAATGGCACAAAACATACTTGCCGCAGAAATCATTTTCCCCCGAGGTCAGAAGGACACGTCGCATTAGCCTCTGACTTCGCAGCGTGCGCCTTCGCGAAAAAAGAAAAAAAAAAAAAAAGTGTTCGCACAGCAGCCCTGCTGGTATTTTGTTTCATTTCACTCCTTTTTTTTTTCTTTTGCTTTGTTTGTAAGTAGTTCTAAAAGTCTACCTGCTTGTTTTTGTTTTTTGTTTTGTTTTTTTGTGTGGCTTTTATTTGGCTCTGAGGTGCAAGATAAATCGGATAGTGGCTGCTGTTCTGCTATTGCCAGGAATAAAAGGGCCCGGTGCGTTTTTATTGATTGGATTGATTATAACCTTTAAATGAATGGCCGGCTATTTTAATAACTGATGGATCGCTGTGGCAAAAAGTCTGTTTTTCCAGCCCTGTGACACCAAACTAAATATCTTTGAGTTATGGACAAACCAAGACATTTGAGGAGGTCATCTGGATCAACGTTTTATAGAAAATTTGTCCTTAAAAAGGGCCAATCAGAGACACACCAGTATCAGCTTGTATGTTTTCCAACATGTGAAGATATGACAACTATCTTTTGCAGTCTATATGATACAGAAAACCATACTTCAGCTGATTTTTTTGAAATGCCGTTTATACATAACAGATACAGTGCAGTTCAGGTGTTGTTTTCCTCTCTTAAATCAGTATTGGCCTTAAGAAAAAAACAAAAAAAAAACATATCGGTCAGGCTGTAGACCGATCAACTGCAGACTGTGCAGGATATGACCGCACTGATTTATATTGCTAATTTTCACTAAAGTTTCATCGCCTACAATGATGTAAATGCGCGCCTGGAGCTGGTTCTCTGAGCTAAATACATATTAAATGTAGCGTCTATTTTTAAAGGTATTAATATAAATAACGTGCAATCACAAAATCTTCATGAAAAAAATCGATTTCATTTAGTCTGTACTTATGATCCCTTTTATTTCGTCTCAGTATTTGCGAGTTATCCCCGCACCGCCCCTCTTTTACACTTACAACATGATTGTGAGTTTCGCTGCCTTTAAACGCGGCCTTCACAGCGGCGCCCCTGTTCAGCGGCACTTTACGCGATGCTTAACATTATCGTTTTCACTTATTTTTGGAAAAAAAACCAAAAAAAACTAACATTGTAGTAGTCTGGCGCCCAACAAGACGGAAATGTCGTCGCCGTCGCCGCTGCGTCTGCTGCCGACAGCCTCCGGGAGGCTTGCAGGAGGCCCGGAGATGTTAAACGCGGCGAAGTGTGAATAGCGAACGCGCAGGCAGCTTCTTGAAACGGTGATGTTTGAGGTCCAGTGCCGCGGCGCTGCATCGGGGTTGTGCGCGTGCTCACAAAACCAAACAAAAAAAACGTTTTGCGGAGGCAGTGAAGGTGCTGATATGAACATTAGTACCTGGACCTCCCGGGACACATGACCTGACGGTCATCATTCATTTATGAAGCCTTTTGTCTAAAGAAATTATCTTTGGAGAGCTTTCAGACAGGTTTTTTTTTTTTTTCTTAGTCTTGTCGCCATATTTATTTTGGTGAAAGTCTCATTTAAAAATGTATGAGTCCATTAAACAAACCTGCCCTGCCCATCTCGATAAATATTGTAGCGCCCTACTTCCTGCACCTATCCCTCCCCCCCCACAACGCAGTCACGGCGATCCGCAGGTATATAATTAGACTGGCCGACAAATTTCGCGCGTCCCCCGCGATGTGACGCGCGCGCTCAGAATTGTCAAAGCCGAGTCCTCGGTCCCAACGGGCTCGTTCACAGGCGGACCAGAGAGGTGGGACGGTTCTGACGAGAGGAGGCATGAATGAAGGAACGGCTGCTCTTGACCGCTGACGTGCTTTAACTGCTGTGATTGAGGAGGATTACTGCTGCGGTTGCCGTTAATGCCACAGTGTGTGTGGAGTAAAACTACATGATCTGTTGATTCCGGAAAAAAAAAAGGAAAAAAAAAAAAAAAAAGCTCTCTCGTGCGTTTTAAATTCTCTTTGATATTTTTAAACCTTAATCCACATAATCCATATATGAATATAATCACCCGCCCATGACTATATTTACATTTATTGTAACCCCCCAGCGGGTTACAGTGTTGTCAGTTGACACTTCCCTGACATCCATTATGATATTATGGTGTATCGCACTGTTGCATAATCATTGGTAGTTTTTAAGCTTTTGATGAAAATTAAAATGCCGCCGTTGCCTTCCTCCATCGGAGGATCGGCCCATACTCTGCGCATTAAACTACTTATGTAACTTAAGAATTGTCCTTTTTAATTTGAGAAAACAACACAATCATGGCTCCCTGTTCTCCGTGAGAGACCCGCCGCCTTTTTTCGGAGCACACACAATGTTTCCATCAAGGACAAAAGTGCTGTTCTTCAGGCTCATGACCAGAGCAGGGTATAATTAGGAACTAAATGCTGCTTTAAGTCAGAATGTGGTCTGAGAGCATTTCCAAAGGACAACCAGTCTTGTGGTTTGTGGTTTTTATCATCAAATGCAAATTGCACAGTTGAAGAGGAGTGGCACTGACTCATAGAGTTTATAATATCCAGGAACCTCATCCGCTAAAACATTCATGCGGTACAATATGTCAAAAGTAACATATTCATGTTTTTTCCAGATAGTGGACAGGCCATTAAAAACAAGACTCAGCGGGGTTATAATTTTCTAGACCTCCCGATTTCGTGGCCAAAAAAACGGACAGGAAAGTCCAGAAGCCCCTGGGATCAAATTTTGAATGTGTGCCAACAACAAGGAAGTGAATGTTAGCCGACGGTGTAAAGAATGGCAAATGACCAAAACAAGTACATAAAACAAACATTCGCCTGTATTCCCATAATAGAGGCGCTTTACAGCGACTAGTGTAAATATTATCTGTATATTATTTATCATCCATGTGACGACGTGAGATCTGGAAAGGAAAGTCTCACTTTATGCGACTATTTACCCTAAAAATCTCATCCCCGCTGACAGATCAGCCCACAGAGAGCGCCATTATTGGATGACTCTAAAGTGATATTGGAAATTAATATGGTTTGTGTTTCCAGTCAAAATACCAGCGCTGTAATTGGAGGTTTTATGTTGACAATCAAAACATACCGAAACGCCGAAGTAGGACGCAGAATATTATCTATAGCATACCTTTGGGCCTCCTTTCTCTCGGCGTATAAACGGTTTACCGTGTGCCTCGCTTCTAATCCCATGTTTTGTTTTTTTTTCAAAAATCCGGGCGAGATTTGGCCTGAAACCGCATCAGATCGCGCTACAAAACTGTAAATTTTTAGGACCCATTGCTCGGGGATGTCCTGAGTTAGTCACTGACGGTGACACGCAAAAAAATAAATTAATTAATTTGAAAAAAAAAAAGCGCTGCCGCTGAATTACAATTTAAGATCCGTCACACATTTGAATTCCGGCATTTGCATTGGATCTTGTATTCTGCTCGTGTTGATGGAGATGGAAATGGAGAGGGCAGCGTAAACCTCTAGCTCCAGCTTGGGCTCCCGGCCAATAACCGAGCGGCATCGAGCCCTGTGAGCGGCGTCGAGCCCTGCGAGCGGCGTGGAGCCCTGCGAGCGGCGGCGAGCCCTGCGAGCGGCGGCGAGCCCTGCGAGCGGCGTGGAGCCCCTGCGAGCTCCTCTGAAACCTCGCGGAGGCTTTTCTGGACTCGACGCTGCAGCATTGCTCAAGTGGCAGGTTTTGCTCCAGCTTGTAATTATGTCGAAAGTGTCGCAGGCCGCGCATTGTTTGAGCGGCGCGACTGCCGCGGAATTACGACACGGTCTGCGCGGAGAGCTGCCCCCCCAAACCCCGTAAATCTCGCTTATGCAACTCCGTCGGCCAACAACCGCCGCTCATGCTAGCGGGCGGAAAAAAAACATGAAAGGGCGGCTAAATGGAAACCAGCAGCAGCCAGAAATACTCGCTTTTTAAAGATAGGTTCAAGAAATGAAGCTGTTTTCGCTCAAAAAACTGCTTATTTGTCTTTAGAACTCGATTACCTTGAGTACAGTCGAGTACATTACAGTTTTTAGCGTCCGCGTGTGCCGCACGTTTCAACCTCTTCCACCCCGAACCACAGGCAGGCTTCCATAGGCTCATGATGACGACTGTAATTCACTTATAGCATTAAAGTGAATCCGTTTCTAGTTACCTGAACCGGTTTATCATCACTGTTAAGAGTTCGTGACCCATCCGAGCCTTCGTGTTTCGTGCCGATTGACAAACGCGGCCCTGCGGTTGCGGAAAAGGGAACCGGTTCACTTTCCCTGACTGTTATTGATGCCTTAAAAATACATAGCTTGAAATTAGTTGACCAGTTTTGTGCTTTCTTGTTTTTCTGTCGAGAATGTTTTTTACAGTCCGGACACCACTAATGACGTTATTGGGCTGCAAACCCGCTCAGAATCCATTGTTGATTTATTACGTTGAACCCGTTTATGGTTCATTTCAACATTCGGGATCCTCAAGCGCTTTTGTGCTTTCTAATGAAATACCTCCCAAGCTCTGGCTTTTGACTCTTTTATTCACTGTAGGGCATTTCAGGAAATGACTTTGGTCAACCACAACTTTCTTGAGAAGAAAAAAAAAAAAGAATGAAAGAAAGAAAGAAAGAATAAGCTGTCCACAATCAAGACCGTCGGTAATGTACCGGAAACCCAGCGTCTCCGCTCGATGTACATATGGTGTCTGTCCTCATGACTCCCATCTGTAGCGCAACTGTAATAACTAAAATATAATCGGTGTTGGGTTACTGAAATAACGCAGCGCTGGGAATAGCAAACTTTAAGCTGCGAACTTACATGGGCTCCTATAGCGCGAGCGCGCGGGGGCTACACAGTGACGCTCACTGTTTCAGCGCCTCGACACGCCGCCTCGACACGCCGGCCTAAAAACGGTTCTCTCAATATTGGTCTTATGCGCTTTGCAGGGAGCTGCAGTCTAAGGTCGCCCAGCCGCAGTTTGCGCAGAGAAATAGAAACTCGTGGTCCATTCAAGTGGAGTTTGTATTCTAGCGACCGGTGATGAAAACACGCGTATTTACATGGCGTGTGTTTTTTTTTCTAATTTTCATTCTGGCACGCGCTCAGAAGCGTTTCACAAAAAGAATACTGTGTTTTTTAAATGAAATACAGTAAATAAGAATGTCCATGTTTCTTCCCCGTGAGTGTTGTGTTTACTTTGGAGGTTTGGACCCCGGCCAGCGGAGGAGGAATAGTTTTCAGAAATAATCAGGGGGTACACTTATTACCCAGGATTCTCTTTTTTTAAATGGTAAATGATACTCTTCAACGTCCCAGCGAGCAGGAGTCTGCAGATGAAGGAGAAATTCTTCTAGTCTTCAGAAGGAAAATAAACCCCCAAAACTCCGCGCCTCATTTTAGTTTCGTGTTTCACGCGAGCCTCGTAAAGGTTGTGATATTTGTCCTTAATGTGTTGAAACAGCAGCTTTCGGCTCATGTGCCCCCGCTGATTAGCTGATGATTTCATTCTACTCTGACGACAAATGCATACCCGGTAACGTTAAAAAAAAAAAAAAAAAAAAATAGAGCTCATTTGTCCCTGTTTAAACTGTGAAAATATACAGTATAAAAAAAAAATGCCAGAGCATACAGTTCAACGATGACATTTTCAGAGCCGCTCGCATTCATTCGGTTTCTTTTTTTTTCCTCCCAGTTGAGCCATAAACTACCCTGTCAGTTATTAAGATGAAAATAGTGTGAATGTCTCGGGAGCTGTCAGTGGAATATTCTATATTGGCATAGTTAGCACGGTAAACAGGTAGTATCTATCCTTGTTCGCCTGTGGTCAGATGTTGTTCCATCTGTGGTTGTTTACCGTGCAAAGCCATAAAAGTCTTCATTCTGTAACCTTATTCAGCTCCCAGACTGGACATCCTTATTTCGGGGGCTGAAAGTAGTGAAAATATTGATGGATTGAGGTATTATGGTTTTGTGTGCAGCAGATCCACCGCGGCTCGGTATTTGCCGTTTTAATTTTAAGCTCCCGGAATTAGGCGCTTGCATCAGAGACAATGTATACACACCCTCATTCTCAAACAGGCCCCTTGTCTCAGCCGGTAATTTTAGATGCTCCCTGACTGCTTTTCTTGGGATGATAAACAGCCGGCGGAGGAGACTTAAAAAAAAAAAAAAAAGTCAAATCTAATTATTTTTTTTTAACTTTTTTTTTTAAACTGGAGCAGTTGGGTCTTAGTTTCATTTACCACAGCCAACAGCAGAACTAGTGGCATTCCACCACAGAAACTGCATAAACACACTCATCTGCATTTATTTGACCTTTTTATTTTAGTTACTTTGCCGAGATTTGACATATAAAACATCTGGTCGTTCTAAGTTCCACTATTATAGATTTAAAAGGGTAATTTGAAATGATGATAACCAGCTAGCGCCTCGTGTTCCACACTCACAAACCAATGGGAATTACTCCGCAGTTTAAGGGTTTGGGGAGCTGCAGCACTTATATTTGCCTCCACACACGGCACATTAAGCTGTTATGTTCATAGCGTTCGCTGCTGAGTTACTTTGCTATGTCGCCCCAGCTGCATGTCACCAGGACACACACACACACGCGCACACACGCTCTATCTCTCCCTTTCTCGGCCTATGGCTCACTCGATGCACTGAGCTCTCCCTTAAAGGAGCCAGGCCATTTGATTGAACACCACTTTGGCTTGTGCGGCTCCTTCGGCACAGAAAATAAATCACAATCGAGTGGGTTTAAAGAGTAAAAGAGAGAGAGAGAGAGAGAGGGGGAGAGAGAGGGATGGGAAAATAGAGAGAGAGAAAGAAAGAGATAGAGAGAGAGAGAGAGAGCTGGAGGGTCGAGCCACAGCTACTTCATGCTACAGTGACTAACAGCTCCTCTTTGGAGTGAAATGATAAAGCGAGAGAACAACGGCTGCTTGCCAGCTCGTTGCGCTCGTTAGCGTCGTTATAAAGTTTATAGAGCAGTTATAAGACAGTGTGGTAATAATTGCATTTTCAATTAAAGCAGCTTTTACGCATGCGCCACTATTAATAACCAGGTAGGACGGATGCAAAAAAAAAAAAAAAAAAAATTACTTCTAGAAGGGGCCTGTCTCCCCTTTTAAAGAGTACTTTTATTTCTCTCTGTAAAAACTGCAGTGTCAGCTCCTCGTTACTTGCAACACGTTTTTTTTTTTTTGTTTTTTTTTGGACCAACAAGACCCCAACAAGGGGGGCGGTCTAAGTCGGCCAAGCCAATCAAGTCTTCTCGCCGAGCTGGAGAAACGCGACGAAGCGGTCTCCCGCCGCAGCGGCGATCAAAATGGCAGACCTGACTTGGCGGCAGGTGACTCATCCGGCGCCCCAACCTGCCCCGTTAATGACGTCCTCGCCATACCTCGACGCCGTCGCATTTTTGTTTGTTTTTTTAAACCGATACGTATTTTGAGGAGTGGAGGCGGGGCCGTCTCGTTTGTTGCGACCGCTTCCGATAAAAGCCCGTCCGAACAATTATGTAATGTGGGATTATCATGCCGTTACACAAACATTAATATACAAACATCCTCTTCTTAAAATTCACTCAAATACCGGGCGTTCTCCAGAGAGCAAATTGCGGTAACAAATCAATCGATGCACAACGCATCTCTTTTGCAGTTGTATATATATTTTTTGCACTTAATCTTACCGGTACCTGCATTTAACTCCACTTTTCTATTTGATTATAGGGTTTTGCTCAGTATACTAAGGCCAAACTGCCCTCTGGCAAATACATGACTCATCTCCAGGTGAACCTGTCCACTCCTTGTCATTAATAGCTGATGGGAGCGAAAGCACGAGAAAAAAAAATGAAAAAAATAAAGATTTTTCTGCATCCGGACGTGCAATTGGTGCGCTGAGCTGACAGATGCAACTGCAGCCGGGGAGTCAGCTGCAGTGAGTGAAGGTCTGTCTTTAATTTGAGCGGTTTGCTCTGCATCACTGAACCAACAAAACAAGACTGGGGAGTTGTTTTATTTTTTTTTTATATATATATATATATATTTTTTTTTTTGCTTCTGACATACCGCACCGCCGTGCTCGCTGTACGGCGAGCGTTGTGCGGACACGTATGCCGTTTGTGATGCGACGCGGCGCAAAACCTCCATGGCAACGGCTACGCGACGGCGTGGCAAATCTCAGCGCCCCGTGCGCCGAAACTTACCCCCTTAGCTTTGGCGGAGCGGGTTGAATTTCGATGTTTTCATTTCCACTTTCCTTGTCACACTCGGTTAGAAATGAGCGCGGCCACGTTCAAAGCAGTCGCATTTGTCACTGGCCAGAGGTGATCTGCAGGCGCACAAAAAGCCAGTCAGTGTGACCTATTAGGATGGAAAATGTTTCCTTGACTGGAAAAACCACACCTGAGGTACCACGTCGCTCCTCTCACACAAGCCTCAAAAGATGAAATGAAAATATATGCAGTGAGAGAAAATGTTGAGTTCGGGTCATTTTGGTCTTTGTCATATTTGATTAATACCCGCATAGTGGATATAAACCACAGGGATACAATCCGGCACTATAAACAATACGTGTAACCGATACTATTAAGGGAAGGCTTTTTTTTTTTTTTTGCTTAATGACAGTCATAAAAATACCTTTTTGCTAATGAACGCTTTGCAGTGGGCGGCTGCGGTTAAAGCTGAATCTAATCTGACTTTCCCGTCACCGAGCTGGCTGTCAAACATCCAGGCCACCCTGTTTGCACTTCCTCGGCTTTTTCAATCATTTTCCGCTCGCCGAGATGTCAGTGCTGCACATTTTTGAGGGGCTTTCCTCTCAAGGAAGCTGCATGCGATAGCGCTGTCTGATGCTCTGTGACCAGGGATGCGGAGAGCAGCGGTTAGAGGGCTGTGAATCAGCTGTGAAGAGGAAATTTGGCCTGGATAGCAGCCAAATGATGCGTCTCAGACGCTCGTCTTTGTCCTCACTAGCAAAGTCTGAACCATCTTCCCCGGCTCCACGACGGCGCCACAAATTTGCAGCTGGCCATATCAAAACTTGTCGATGTTATCGCTGCCGTTTAGACGTCAGTATATCCCTTTTATTGACTACAACTAAAATGTTTTTCTTTTTTTTTATTTGTGCCTGCAGGTTTACGCTGATGATGTGCTCACGAAAGAGGAACAGATAGGCCTGTTGTTCGAAGCCAAGCGGAAGTGCGAGGGGAACATCAGGTCAAAGCACAGGGTTCCTGGTGAGTGAAGAACCGGGAGCCAGCAGTCATGCTAGTGGCTCCATGAGGCCACACCAAAGATCCTCTATGGCACGGGTGGAGCTCGCAAATTTGGGGTGAAAACGCATAACGTCGGGTTTGTTCGAATGAAAACACCTAAACATCTTATCCCTAGACTAGAAAATTATGATGCCACCTGATAATATCGAACGCGCCGTTCAAATGAAGCCTGTTAGCTTGTGGTTTTAGCATGGAAAGTCATTTGCTGTATGTGCTTGGAGTTCAAGCGGTTCAAGTCGCAACAACACGGTAGCGAGGCAACTTGTGGCGACAAAGCCAGCGATTGAACGGGCAACTTTATGCAGAAAATGAAAAGGCAAAAGTAAAGATGAGGCAAAAAAAACCAAAACATTAGGGCATCAGGAATTTTTAGCTCTTCCGGAGAGAGATTATAATTTTACAAGGAAAAATTCTACATGATTAGAATAACCATCAATGGGAAAAAAAAGAAGAACTTCTAAAAGTATTTCTAAAAGTGTCACGTAAAACGCCACAACACGTGATCTCGGAACTTTGAGGAAAATTTCCACTTCTGAGCTTGCTCATACCACACGAGCGAGGTGTTCACGTGTTGCTATTTCTGTGAGCGTGTGAGTCAAGCGGGGGCTGGCGGCGCTGCGCGAGAGAGCCATTCATGGCGTCTCGGCGCCGCTCGTCCGCCCTGCCAGCTTTGCACAAATTGTCGCAGTTTAGCAAAGAACAATTTTTCAAATTCTCAGAACTCCAAGCGTTTGCTCAAGCCTGGAGACAGAAGGCGAGTCTCTACCCGACTGCAGCGAAATGCTAACAACAGCACGCTAGCGTGGTCGCGCTGCGTCCGCCTTAATTCATTCACCTTCATCTTAACTAAGCGTGTTCGTGTATATTTGCAAATTAGTGCAGGTTACATGTATTTAACATTTAATCCCAGGGTTTCAGCTCACATTGCGTCACTGCAAAAAAAAATAAGGGTGGAAAGGCACTATAATCACACAAGGTCACATCAGAA
>CAAKHG010002789.1:0-14145 GCA_901007715.1 Dactylopterus volitans
GTGTATAGTGAAGGATGCGGTGTTGTTGTGATGGGGAAATCAGAACTGGTTAACAAGAACCAATGGCAAAAACTAAAACCGGTGTTTTTTTTTTCAAAAACTGATTAAATTGAGTTTCCATTTTTATGATTTGTAAAGCCGAAAGGCAGAACTTTGGGTTGTAATTATCTGGCCGCAAATCCGATCAAATATTTCTCACTTTTGAATACCTTATTTTGCATAACACATTCATTTTAAACATTGCATTTTCCTTTTTCTTCAGAGTCACACAAAGCATGCAAATAAAAAAAAAGCTGCTGTCGGCTGAAAAAGCAATTTTGTGGCACATCAAAATGCTACTTTATCAAAGGGTGTCCAGACTTTTTCCCATTGTGCTCTAACGGCTACAACTAATGACTCGTGTTTAAAAAAAAAAAAAAAAAAAAAACTCATTTGAGAAGCTTTGAAAAAAGCTTTGCAAAAGCTCAAACGTACCATTGTTGTGAACGTGGTCCTCCAGCATCTCGTTCTTGAGGATGCCACAAAGCTCAGACAGAGTTTCCAGGTGGATGATGTGGATGATTAGAGGCCGGAGGACATCATATAGGGCCACGCATAACTTCTCTAAGAGCTCGCTGTTAGGGATTAAACACAATTTAACTCCTTACAAAACTGAGAAATGTCTAATATTATATTCTCTATTAACTTCTCAGGAAATCTTTATGTGCCATTCCCTGAGAAAATACTGTTAAAATGGCTACTAGAATTACTGGCCTGCAGCTGCATGCCTCTGCCAACCAGGCCAGTTGCAGTTTACATCCTTTTCTTTCCATAATACATGTGGTAAAAATGTCGAAAGGATTTTATTGAATATATTAAATGTAAAAATGTCATCACTTCATCATTTCCGCTAATTAGACATTGGCCTGAAATTCTGTTATCATCAGCTCAAATGATATGAAAGGTTCTGCTGTGTGAGGTCACAGTGACCTTGATTTTTCACCACCAAAATCAGTTCATTCTTGAGTACAATCAAACACAACTCAACCTTCGAACTTGTAGATACATAATGCCATTGTGTCATCATTTTTATTTTTGTGCATCATTTTTATTTTGTCAGACTCAGCATGTGGAACTAACAGTTAAATCTAAAAATACATTTTGCAACGTCAATATTACTTTGCGCTTTGACCTCTGAACACTAAAATAGAAATGGTTCATCTTTGAGCTGGACTTTACCTTTGTGCCAAATGTGAAGACTTTCCCTCCAGAAATTTCTGAATTATCACATTCACTAGACTGGGATGGACTTGTAGTCACAGTGGCCTCGAGCTTTGACCTTTGACCTCCAAAATCTAATCGGGGCATCCCAGTGCCGGAGATAACATTGAGCCAAATTTGAAGACTTTCCATCCAGGGGTTAATGACATATTGTTTTCACAAGAATGAGATGGATGGATGGCCAACCCCAAATCATAATGCATCCATTCAATGCTGTTGCCAGTGTGGAGGCCTAAAATGCATTTGCAAACTGTACCTGATTTGTTCTAGCACATGCACTTGCAAGCTGCGTGCACAAGTATCAACATTAACACTATCGTGTGTGAGTTACTGCTTCCTGAGTCTTGCATTCAAAAGCGCCAACGGTTCCTTAAACAATCGCGTCGTGAATGTTTGCCAAAGGCGACGACCTGGGCGTGAGTTCAGTGATCGCGCTGCCACTCACTCTAGTTTCGCTGTAGGTTTAGAGAAGAACTCGTTGTACAGCTGGTGTTCATCCTGGCACACGTGAACCATAAAGGCACAGCCGCTGCGAACCTGCACAAACACACATGTAATGATCACCTACTGCACCGCCAGCCTCACTTCAAACAACAAAACACACCTTACCCCATAAATGATGCAGACACCTATTACAGCTATCCCTAACAAGATGCATAACCTTTCATGTTTCGCTCCATATTTTTTTTTCTTTTTTAAGAAGCTTAGACAGGTGTTGTGGCTCGTGTTTCAGTGCATAAAATCCTGACCTTTAATTACAGAATCCCCATCAAGCCAATTAGTGTAGTGGTTCCTAATGCCAGCAAAACATCAGAACACCCGGTCGCGTTATATTAGGATAAAAAAAAAAAATTTGATATCAAAAATAATTTTTTATGCAAAAGTGCCAGTGGAACATTGCACAATAATTCATTTTTGCAAAGGAATTCAGCCGATTCAAATGCTTGCTGTTCACAATCAAAGGTTTCAGCCGTATTTCACATGGGAAGCATTTCGGCTGAATCAAACGCCACAGGAAATATCCGAAAGTCCATCTTGTGCAGCCTTCGCGCGCTCAAATGTCATCCGACTGTATCAAAAAGGGCAGTTCGGCTTTCAATTAGTCACGCCTTACCAGAGCACAGTGGTCTTTGCTGTTTTGGTTGGTCAGCTCAGTGATGGTGGATGTGATGCTGGGGCTAAGAAGCTGCTCCCTCTGGTCAAGATAACACTGGTGGATTTCATCTAGGAGCTGATGGTACCTGCTCAGATCAATCAGAGGGAAGGAAGAGCCGATTTAGCTCAGCAACTGGAGAAAAAAAAAGATATATTAGGTGGGCTAACTTAGTTCTGGAAAACGCTGAATACTCACTCAGGGATCTTCTCTGAACGCTGCTCTATCTGTTCAATCAGTGACTGAAAAAGGGGGGGGGGAAAGCTGTTATCTGTCATTTAACTAATAACTCTGTTGATCTGTTATCTGTTAAAAACATCACACTTACTCTAACTTTAGGTGCGGCAGCTCTAAACTTTACGTAGTAAAGGGTAAAGGCATTGTCTGCGTTGGCCAAACCCATCGGATCCTGGAGAGATGAATCACAAAATTGAATTTGTGCGACTATATCCACAACGCTGTCTGTGGTTTATGGCTGAGTTGGAGAAGTCGTGTCTTTTTCTTACCCTTTTTGTCAACTGGCTTGTGAGATTCTGCATAGTGTTTACAATGTGGATCTTCATGAAGTGCATAGCTTTAGAAAGACACTGTTTGAACTTGGCCAGATAAACTGGATAGTCCTTGAAATTGGGCTGAAAACAACAAGAGGTAGACAAGTGTTCAGGCGGTTGTAAACAACTGGAGCACATCCTATAAAATCGTGTGTATGGATCAAAACAAAGACATGATTACATACATTTCTTGACACCGAGTTCACATTTTCAGAAGTGTTCACAGAGTCAGCAGCAGTTGAGGCGGACTAAGTCAATACTGCAATGCGCTATTATCATAAATCTATCATCATTCTAAAACCACATGTGTATTTTTTGGTTATCATGTTGTGTGATGAAAATTTTTTTTCTTGCTGGGACACAAAATATTTCCATGTCATGATACAAGTTTAATTTTGAGATGTGTATGTATGTGTTTTGATTCTATTCTAGCTGTTTAAATGAGCTGCACATTAGTCATGAGAATTATACAAAGAGTTAACAAGACATTTTTGATTACAAATTCTGGAAAAAAATGCGTGATTTATATGATGGTGCTTTTTAGATCGTTATTTTTGAAACCTCTATAAAGATGTGAATTTCAAGTGGGGAAAAAAAAAGTAAGAGTAATGATGAAGTAAACTCACAGAAGAACGCTGTCTAATTAATTGTAAAAAAAAAAAAAAAAAGTATTACAAGTATTACAGTATTACATGAAACTGTGTTCTTTGCATGCCAGAATGACCGTGGTGCTTCAGTATATTTAAGGTTCTGTCGTGTCTACTACCCAAAATGTTTTCTGATTAACTAATGTTTCTTCTTGTAACACTCACAGCTTAAAAGAGATCTGAACAAAAATAATAGAAATTGTGTTAAAAACTACTCACATGTGAAGAAACATATTCAATGCAGTCATCCAGTTTAGACAGCATGGGTATAAAGCCTTCACTATTTACAGACAAGGTCGGCGAGTTCAGTTTCTGTGAACAAAGAAAGGCATGGAAAACATACATTAGTATTTTCCACCTTTTGGTCTTCATAATCCAAAACACTTTAACAAAGTTAGTGTTGCAAGAAAACTGCGATTTCCAACTAGAAGGCAGGCTGATTCAGAGATTGTACTTTTCAAAGGTTTATAGGTCAAGTGAGACAAAATCTCATGTCCTATTCAGGGAAAAATGGATGGTGATGAAGAGAACATTAAAGTAGGATGATTTCTGGTACGCTGAGCTACTCTGGCATTCAACTTTGAGTATAAGCTTATAAATGAGAAAGAGCGAATTAAGTTTTCTTTATAGAGTTTTCAATCTGGAACTTAAATGGTGCCTCGTGATAAAAATCGCCGCTCTCTCAATAACTGGCACATGAATTCTGATGAACATATTCATGTGCCAAAAATTTCAAGGAAAAAAAAAAAGCTTACCGTGTTTATGTTTTCCAACTCATTAAAATAGGACAGTTTCTGCTGTATGCTCTCTGCCAGGTCAACAAGTTCTGCCTGTAAGGAGAGAAAACAACAAAGCGCAGCTGAGGCAATACTGCACGACCATTTCATATGTGATTAGTTTAAGTCCCTAGAATGGTTAAATCTATGTATTTAGGAACTAACTATAATTTTTCTTTCTATGTTAATATATACCAATCAATCAGTCCTGAAATACAGGATAAATACATTGAATGGCTTTATTGTGTGAATATTTTTCACTGTTGAAGCCTCAGCAGTCACTTTAGCATATCTTCACACGGGAGAATTTTCAACTTACCTGTTCCTTTAGGAGTTGTTCACAGGCCTCGTGCAGTGTGCCTGTCTTATTGGACACAAATAGGTACTGCTTCTGAAGGGAGTCCAGCTGCTCCAGAGCCGCGCTGACATCTTTCAGAATAGCATCACATTGTTCCTGGTAGCAGTTGAGCTCGTTTCTTGTTTGCCTGAAATTAAAAGCAGCCATGTTATATGTTTTCTTAAGCTGAGACAGACGATGGACTGAAGGTGCCTGCTGGTTTGCGCAGGGGTTTGACAATGTCTGCGCTGCCAGCAGAAAACTTGAAGCATGGTTATGGTTTAAACATAAATGGCGATGCCACGGCAGATGCCCTCCAACATGTGCCTAAGGCGAAACACCTGCCGTAACACCACTGACTGGAGTGTTAGTTTTGCCCATTCAGGGGAAGCAGAGCAGCACATTTCTGCGTGTTTGTGCTTTCAGCCGACTGTGAGCAAATCTCTAGGAGAGCCCAAAATATTTCGAATTGATAAATGGAGCCGATAAGATGACATCAGAAGACCACAGTGATGCTACCCATTCATAATTTGAGGAGGTGAAGAAACTGCTGGCCCACTGCCAACATTCACTGCTCCACAGACCTATTTCAATGTGTTGTCAATTATGTTTTAAAAAAGTGTCTTTTAGCTTAATTTAATAGGATTTTGTGATAATTTATGGACACAAAGTGACTAAACTTTATAAGTAGGAGTTTGACCTACTGTTTTTGAAAACCATCATTGTGCCTCAGGTGATGCACGCACATTTCTGTGTCGATTAGTGAGGATCGTTACCGCGAAAACACTGGTCTTCACAACAACGCGGCGATGATAACCGGGCCGCAGTATTTAACAGCCCAGTGGCTCAGTTTCTGTGGTGAAATAAGATAAAGAAAACGTTCATTTGCACTGCTTCCGGAGCAGCGATCTCTCAGTCGGAGACATAAACCACTGTAGGAGCCTGTCAAACATGCGAGGGGGTGGGGCAGCCATGACGGCGGAGAGAACTAGCCATAAACTCAAAACTCTGGTTATGCTTCACTTGAGTTACAACAAGACTAACGGGTCTTTCCCATGTAGACAGTCTTTGTCAAGGTGTAGTGAAAGAGCATCATCACATACGAGCAAAGGAATGAAGTTAAATCCGAAACACAAACATAAGTTCATCATTTGTTGTAACTATAAGCAAGTTGACAGTTTACTTTGAAATATGCTGTATTCATGGATTCAGTCTGAAACAACATGAAATACTCTTAACGTTTCCATCATCACAATATTACATAGTCACATGTTCAAACTGTATACATTGTATAAAAACCTGTAGTAGTGATTCATTGTTCACAACAATACTACTGTAGTTGATATTTGAGAATGATAATTCAGTGCAGGACACTTGAGAAGATCAGGAGATGTTCATTTTGTTATGACTCAGTTTCAGTATTGGTTATCGAGTCTGTGTCAGCCATGGCAGGCGGACATTTATCGTTTATCGAATCAGCTGAGAAAAACAAACAAACAAAAAAAAAAGACCCCACTTCACCACTAATTTCCTGTATCTGTACCTGCATATCACAATTAACTCAAATTTCTCAAATTTCTATCCCACTTTGCTTGGAATTAGCGGTTGTGAGCGTTGTTCAAATCCATGAAGTGTGAGTAAGAGCCGTTTACTGTCTTCGAGCAAACGATACTCCCTTGCCTTCCCCGAGGTTTCCTTCAGAGACTTTCATCAAAGCGTACATACATCACTGCTGCATGCAATATGATATCACTGATATTTTAATATTTACAGACCTGTATTTCTCACTCTCCTCCTGGTCCATGTTTGCTTGTAACTTGGCGAACCAGGCAAAGAACTGTAACACAAATTGGCATTGCATGACGAGCGCGCATCTCACGGAGGTGCCCCGTGCGTGCGTGACCGGCTACGGCGACTGCGTTGAGGCAAATAAGGTCACCTGCTGTGCGGTCTCTATCCTGTCGTTCTCCATTTCGAGCATCTGGAAGCCTTTGAGCAGGACGTCCTCTGTTGAGGCGGGCACGGTCGCCGTGAACGGGGACTGCAGGGACCGGGACGAAAGGCTGCACAAGTCCTCAATCGGTAACTGCAAAAAAAAACACACCAGGCAGTTTCTAACTTGAGGCTATCTGGTTACTTGACGTGGCGGAATGCAAGCCTGGTAGTTAGCCTGCAAGCTAGCACTGGCTTCGATTTATCAACTACAATACCGATAACGTAGCAAGGGTCTAAACTGAGCACATGAATTGGCAGCGTCCGAGTTTAGCTAACCTTGCTGTCGTTTTAAAGTAAGTTAGCCACATTGTTAGCTAGCAAGCTCCGGAGCCACTACTCACCTCTGAGGGGATGGAGAGCGTCTCAGCGGCGGCTCGGATCCCCAGCACCGAGTCGGTCTGTTTCTCCGTGAGGGGAGCCATTGCGTCGGGGCGGCGGTCCCATAGTGACAGCTTCTCTCGCGTTTCTTTATCTGTCAGGTCCAGCAGAGACGGTTCTGTGGACGCCATCGTCACTCTGGACAACTCAAACGTCAGCAGCCCGCAGGTACTTCCTGTTCCGGGAAGGGGGGCGGGGTTTGCTGAAGTTGGTGGCTAGCTTGGGAGCAGCCGTGCGAGGCGCGCGCCGTTCGGCGTCAGCATGACAACCGCTGCATGTTTATAATGCGGTGCAACACTTCACTCTTCCTTCAGGGGGAGTTTTATCTTTGTTTTTTGTTTTTTTGTTTTTGTTTTGTTTTTTTATTGGATGTGTTTCAGAGAGGTGTTGACATATTTTTTTCATATTATACTGAGAGGTGTCCCTAATATTTTGCCACCCGAATGCATATGACTGGGATAACCAAAATATTAGGGACGCCTCTCAGTGTAACCCGGAACAGTTCAACAGAATCACAAACCACAATCCAAGTAGCAATGATTAAAATATATAAACACCTCTCTCAAACAGATTCAATAAAAAATTCAACATAAAACTCCCTTGAAAGGCAGGATTTATTGCAGGACTGTTTTATTATATTTAATTGTAAGCATGCAGTGGATTTAATTTTATGGCTGGCAAGTATATGTACTTGGGGACTTTTTAACCCTTAAAATGTTTACTTACTTATTTATATTATTCATGGCTTGGCTTCCCACTTTCTCCCCTAATGTTTGTGTAAAGAGTGCAATTACAATTCAACCAACTGGAGTGTAAAGTTCTTCTGTCCTTTGCCACAGTCTGGGTTGTACATTTGAAGAGGGTGACAAAATGCAAACTCAATGTAAGGTATAACTGTCTTTATGCCGAATAAGGTAATAATTTTGTATACCTTGCAAGGCACCTTCTCACAACTTGAGAAGTTTGCCAAAAAGTACAGTAAGTCACAAATAAATAAATGTACACTTACCCCCCCTTATTAATAGTCAGGAAAATTCTAAGAGGTCTCTGTTGAAAAATGTGCACACAAATTGTTAAATAACCAATATATCAACCCAAATACTTGGAATTTGGGAGGAGCAGGGATGCTACTGTACAAAAAGCACCATGATGAAAGATGGATGATGTATGAAGACAAACACACATCCTCACAGACATACAAATTCTTGTTTTATTTGATTGTGTTACAGAATGAAATCAGTCACGTCATGATGAACTGTCTGTGCAGAATCAGATTAAGCAGATTTTAAATTAGCGACATACAGTAGATACCAGGGGATACATATGTGGAACAAAATGGTTGCATGATCGTTATCCATCTTATTCCTATTGTTCCTGAACAAGGGCTGTTAATTCTGTTTGCCTTTAACCATTTTTATCTGTATTACCTGAATGGCAGCTGGAGTCCATAGAAGATATTAAAATTCTAAGGACACAAATACAATGATATAGATTAATGTTCTGATTGGGCTAGCATATGACAAGAACCCGCAAATTAATGTCTCAAACAAAATACAAATCCAGCGGATGTAGCCTAGAGGCATTTTATAATGGCTAATTCAAATTAATATCGTCCTCATTTTTCTATTATGTCTGCCAAATAGATTTTCACTGTGACCCACCTGATCAAGCACATTGTGTATTGCATGTACACAAGAAGCCAAAACAATTTTCTCCTATTCCTATCATATCAAGAACATTAACCTAAATCTCTGTGCAGACAAAAGCATGAAAAAAAAAACCTCATTTGTAAAGATAAGCTCCTACTTTTTCATGTTTAGAGCTAAATTGTGTCTACCAGTTGCTATCATTTAATTAATGGCTTCCAGGGGTTCTTTTTATATACAAAAAATGCACATCTTAAAATCCAAAGTCCAGGTGGCAGCCATGTCTGCAGGGTGTCTCATCGGAAGGTCACACAGAGTTCATTTAATTTTATTTTTTTTTTTGCTCTTGTCTACTCTAGTTGAAAGGAGACGCTAAAGAATTCAAGCCACGTTACACCAGAACAAAAAGAGATGTCAGAGCAAATCTCGTTAGAATTTATATTTTGGCTCAGTGGGGTCAGGAGGAGTCCTGCAGAGCAGGACTGACACTTCTCTCTGTGGTTTTATTGTTTTCTTTCCACTGTGGTGAAGGTTTGTTCAAGCTTTAATGAGAGATCACAGTTTAATTAGTGTAAACAAGAGTATATAAATTATCATTTTAATGAGAAACATTTGAAACACACTGTACCTCTGAGCAAGTCACACTGATTATCAAATGAAGTCGCTTTGATTAATTTCTTGTCACAGAGAATCTTAAAAAAAGCAAAAAAGAAAAAAAAATTGCGATCCAGTGTTTGATGCCAAAACTGGTATGCAGCTACATGCATAGAAATTATCTCATAATGTTGGACTGCACTCGATCACTTACAGATAAACATTTGAAATAGATTAAGATTGTTTTGTTTTTTTAATGACAACAGACCAGGTTTTTGTTTTAACTTCTCAAATATGAAGAAAATGTCCGCCGGCTGGTCCTGGTTTCCATATAACACCTGATGTGTTTTCTGGCTGTTAGCGATCCGTAGCATTAGCATTGAGTTCCAGAGTAGGTGATAAATTGAGCTTTCCTGCGACCGGGCTGGTGGCAGACAGAATTGCATAGTAAAAGCAATGCTAATAGGAAACCATTCTAAACACAGAGGATGTCAATATTCTACAAAAATTACATTGTGAAATCAATGGTTACCCTTCAACACAAAAACGTGTCCATTGACACTTTAAATTTACGTTACTGGGAGCAGTTGTAAATTGGAGCTACTGTTATCTGGTAATTTTCATTGCATTTCCTTAAAAAGTGGGGCAGGGAAACATTTGTATTATGATAAAAGTGGTGAAAAAAAAATAAATTTCATAGTGACAGTTTTTTTTTCTTTCCCCTGTCATCTCAAAGTGCTCAAACGCTTTCAAAAATATAGTACAACCTTCTAGAAACATTAAGATCCAGGACTTATTTATGCTTACATATATCATTACATTTTTTTTTACAACACATGCATGGAAAATCATAGTATGAATTAAGGAATAAAAAGGACCTGTAGCCTATTTGTAAGAAAACCCTTAAAATTACCCAGCAGAGTAAAGTACAGTACATCAATGTGCAAAGCGAACAAATGCATGTACAAATGCTTGTAAATAATTTCTGAAATACTTCCAAAAAAACATCAGTCCAGTTATCAATTCCAACTTCGGCTTGACTGGGAATCTATGCCTGAGCTATTAGTGGCATCTCATTCAGTTTTTGTTTTGCCAGTATATAAGAATATCACAGTCAAAGAGGTCTAAGTGCTCTTTGGGTGCACAAACAAAAATGCAGCTGTGCTTCTCAGTTGTTGTAGTCTGTTCCCTCTAAATGATCTGGAATGGGGAGTCCAGTGAGGACTGTAACGCATCTGTTCCACACGTTGAACACAGGGCAGACCGGCTGAGCAAAGGTGATGTCAAATGTATGCAGGTGCTGAGAGCCGACGGCGTCGTAGAAAGACAGAGATCCAGAGTCGTAGTCCAGCAGTACCCCGAGACGCCGCAGGTGGGGTGAGGGCTCGATGGGCATCTCTTTGCTGTTGTGACGCACCACCCACGAGTTGTTACAGCGAGACAGAACCCAGGAGGCCGAGTTTTTGCCGACCCACTCGTGCTTTGGTGCTGACTTATAAGCAATGCCCACCGCAAACCTCCATGAGGGGGACAGAAAGAAAAACAAAAGGTCATGAATACATTTGAAACATCAGCAACATGGCAAATCTGAACAACATCATCAAAGATGACACTGAAAACCGCAGGCAAGCGTTTTTACCATGTGCTCCCTCCAATTAGAGCCTCCCAGTAATGGCGTCCACTGTCGATATAGACATTTCCTGTGACACCGTAGCTGCTGTGGCTGGTGAACCGATCCTGACTGTGGCTCTTCTTGGACGATGTCTCGTCCCTCTCCACTGTCAGGTTGTCATGGGACACCCTTAGCTTCCGGTGAGCAGACTTTGGGTCCAGTTTGAAAGGCTGACCTGCAAAAAAAAAAGGGTGAAAATTTTAAACTTCATAAAATGCGGGTTTTGTTCGACACATTATTTGTGTGTCATTGTTGACATACTGTTGGTCTTGAGTTTTCCAGGTTCACTGCTGCGATTTCCAGCCTGGTTTATGGCTTTTACGATGAAAATGTACTTGGTGCCGCACTGCAGGCCGTGCACAGTGTAGTGATTCTGCTTGATGTTTGGGACTATCATCCAGCTATCAGCAGAGTTACACAAACCTGCAGCGCAGACAGACAGACAAACAGTCACTGACAAAGAACAAACTAATTAATCATAAAAAAAAACCTTGTTGGGTTAGAGCCTTGTTCAGCAGTTGGAATCAGAGAGTGAGACAATACACTGCAATTGCTGTCCCTCAATATATATTTTATCTCATCAGATGAAGTCACTCAACCAAGTATCCTTGATCACAGAGGCAGATTAGAATAAATTGCCTGATAGCACATGTTGTGAACTTGTTAGAGCAATCAATCCAGGCTGCTGCTCATCGCCAACCAGAGATAATATCAAGCTCATGATGTGTATCTGCATGCAAATCCAGTCTGCCTGAGCAGTTCATTTTTCTCATTTCCCGTCTTAAACAATGCAAAAATGGCGGCATATTTTCCTAATGTCTCATTGATCTCACTTTCTCCTCTCCTGCTGCTACAACACCGTGTTTGGATGGTGTAACATGAACCCTCAAACAATCCAACTCAGATCCCTTTTGGATTCCTCAATAATTGTCAAAGTATTCAAAGAAACTGTGCTCCCTCAACGGACTTACTGACAACATTGGACTGGCTGGTGAAGATGGCATATTGAAGTTCGTACGATACAACAGAAAACTCGTCATCTGTTGTCCAGTGAACTGTGATTGTGTCATATGAAGCTGTGCATAGTTCCTCACGGATTACTGGTGGATTCGGGGCTGCAATCGGGGAAACAGAAGACAAATGTTGTTCAAAGGCAGTAATCAAAGCTGACTCAGTACCATAAAAATAACAAACAAAAAACCCTCACTATTTATTACACAGAACAGCGGTTGTAATTGGTACCTTCATTGTGCTTTTTTTTTTTTTTTGCTTTTTTTTTTTTATTATTCTGACAAGTATAATTAAGCTTAGTCGCAGTTCCTCCAACGATTGCAGTCATAACCCCAGGCTGTTAAATTCATTCAGCACAACAGGCACTACACATTAAAAAAGAAAAAAAAAAACATTTAGCAGAAAGGAGCTGCTCGGTATTTTATCTCTCACTATAGTTTTGCACATAGCTGGAATATAAACTCCTTCCGTCTACCCAGAATTCAGTGTTTGTAAATTGTATGAATCTATAATTCAAGGCTAAAATGACAATAATTTTAACTGCATTGTTTGGATAGGAAAAATTATGATTATAAGTTTGAAAAATTATAAAATGTGTGCAGATGACAAGGAAACCACACAGTAATCAAGCAATATGAAATCCACGCATTGGCTGCGCACTAAATTTAACACGCAAGATTACGCTCACCCGTGAGGTAATCCAAGTTTTCTAACATTTTCTTCTCCCTTGTGAAGTCCAGAGCAAAGGTGTCAAAGGTGTCATTCAGGTTTATTTCAGGCAGCAGGATCTGTGAGGACGCCGTCGCCATAGAGACTCTGCAAAACAAGAGCTCATTATGTGGTGGTGACCACTTATTTTTTCGCACCGCATCTACGCTTTGGTTGATTTGTTTGGATTCCCCCACCTCTCGCATATGTTTCTGGCCGTCTGAAGGAAGCGAGCGTGGTCTGTCTCCTTGAGGGTTTGGTCGGCCTGATTGATGAGGGAGGAGGATCTCTCGATGCACTGCTTGCAGCTGGCTATCTGCTGGGCGAGTTTCCTCAGTCGCACAGACTGGAGCAAACAATGGACAGGTTGAATCGTTTGGCTAATAATTAACCAATGTGCTACCTGGGGGGAACCAACCCTCCAGATGCTTAGTTTCATTTTTTTTTTTAAGTTACCAGAATACAATTTCAAAATCCTAACACACACAAGAAAAAAAAAAAGATTTGAATTGTAGATGTGTGACGACTGCAATTTCAGTTGTAAAGTTATCACAAAACTCTGAGTGCCTCATTAAGTCACTGGATAAAATGGACAATAAGACATTTTCTCCCCTCTGGACTATTTTGTTAGCATGCATGTATGTAATAAGCCTGGCAGCACTTATGCACACAATTTCCGTGAACACACACCAACACAAACCTCACATACTGTACGAAAACAGGCAGAGCTTCAGAATTCCGTAGAGGGCACAGACCAGCAAAGGACAGAGACAAGGAGCAAGGCTCATTATATTCTGACACTGGACATGGTAAAAAAAAACAAAAAAAACCCGTCATGCTGTCTAACAGGTGAAAATGAAGGGAAACACTCCAGGGGGTGTGACACGTTCATAATGAATAACAAAACACTGCGCCAGATGTATGTCAGGTCTGAGGATTGCCTTGGCACCGGACCAAAAAGGAAAGCCAAAAACATTACGCCTGGTTGGTATTTTCATTTCAAGTGTTCCAATATAAATGAAAGAAACCAATTCAGAGTTTAAATAAGCAGAGATGTCCATCATTGTTTTTTTTTTTTAATGCAAAAAGATACTGTATAATTCCTAAATGGAATGCATAGGACTCTGAGTTAAGGTGTTGTAAGTCTCAATTTTTGGGAAATTTCATGCTCATAACCTTTAAGTACTTGATGCTCCCACCTGCATTCAAAAAAAAAATTATATATATATATATATATACAACCAATAGAAAACTACCATTTTTTTTTTTTACATAATGACACTTTTATTTCAGATTAATTTCACTTCATCTGGATCATTCAGACCTGATTAAACAGCAGTAAACAAAAAAGAAGTACGGTGCACTGATAGATATACTAGGTTGTATTTCCATCTTCATAACATTAGAACCCATTACA
>CAAKHG010002791.1:3883-39743 GCA_901007715.1 Dactylopterus volitans
CCGGGGGGGGGGGGGGGGGGTGTTGTGCGGGGGGGGGGGGGGGGGGGGGGGGGGGGGGGGGGGGGGGGGGGGGGGGGCTAGCCAGTATTCTATGCCACATGCCCTGACACACTGCACTACTGTGCCGCGGAATACCCCCTCCGGTCCGCGGCAGCACACAGCCATGTCCGTTTGGCAGGGAGACATGTCGAGGGCGCGAGCGGAAAGCGACTCCCCTGGGTGCTGCGCTAACCCAGATTTTATGCAGGGTGACACACTGAGTAAAAGACACCGGCTCCTGTGCTCCATTCAGAGCTGAGCTGTCTGAGCCGAGGCAACCTAGAGAGCGGATAACGCTTAAATAACAGTCGTGACACCGCAGCAGCGGCGGCGGCGGCGGCAGCAGCAGCAGCAGTAGTGTGTGAGCTCTGCGTTAATATGGGCCTACAGGGGGATTTGTGTCCACCCACTCTGTCAAACTAACACATAACACATCATTTTTGTTATTCATATCTCGATGCATAAAATGTCCAACTCTGAAGGAGTTATGCGTTGATATTTGAATTTGCCCATCAACGCACAAAAAAAACACGGCTGGGAGAAGAAGAATGAGGAGGACAGCTGGGAGAGTTTGTCCGTATCTTTTTAAATATGAGACTGTAATTTTTAAACACGTGAAATCAACACAATCTCTCCTTTGTAACTTGAAACCTGTGTCCTTGAGCAATAACAGTGACAAAAGTAGTAGTAGCTGAATGGACGGATGTGGTCAAAATATGAGCATTCCGCAAACAATGTGATGTATTGTTCAATATCATTGAAATGCATGTTGACAGCCTTACAGGAGATATGTATGCGATGCTAAATATGCTTGTCACAATATACAATGCCAAATAATGTAATGCTGAGTATGCTAGTTGAAAACATACCGTATGTCAGGCAAAGTACATTAGTTTAAAACATGTCATGTTAAGTTGGTATGTTATGCTAAATATGTTATTTGAAAACATGATATGCTCAATGTGTGCGGTATGTCAGGCTAACGTTAGCTATAAACATGTTATGCTAGGTAAGTATGTAAGGCTATGTATGTTACTTTAAAACATGTTACGTCACACTAAGTATGTTATTTGAAAACAAGTTATGCCAAGTATGTATGTTAGTCTTTGTATGTTAAATAAAAATTTTTTAAGTATGTATGTTAAGCTAAGTATGTTAGGCTAACTATATTGGTTTCTTAAACATTATGCTACATATGTATGTTAGGCTACGTATGTTACATTAAAACAGGTTATGTTAAGTGTGTATGTTAAGCTAATGGTATTAGCTTAAAACATGTTATGCTAAGTATATTCTGTATTTTAAGCTATGTATGCTACTTTAAAACTTGCTTAGTATGTCTATTATGCAGTATTTTACTTTAAAAGTATGTACGTAACAGGCTTACTCTGTTAGTTTTTTTTTTTTTTTTTTTTTTTTTTTAGTTTTTAACACGGTATGCTACCATAATATGTCTGTTAGGCTATGTATGGTACTTTAAAACATGCTATGTTAAGCATGTCAGGCTTACTATATAGGCTTTAAACATCTTATGCCAAGTATGTATGTTAGGCTTCGTGTGTTACTTTAAAACACATGTTAAGTATGTACGTTACACAAAGTATGTTACTTTAAAACATGTTATGTTAACTATGTATGGTATGTCAGGCTAACTGTATGTTCTTATGCTAGGCTAAGTATGTTATTCTAAAACATTTAATGCTAAGTATGTGTGGTACATCACTCACAAGTAAATTACTTTGAAACATGTTATACTAAAGATATTCAGTGTGTCAGGCTGAGTAGGTTATTTTAAAACATTCGAAACGTTACTATCAATGAATTTGAAGAAATTTAATTATTGACTAATATGTATTCCCTTTCCCTGAGGGAACCTCCCTAGGGATTAATAATGTATAATTGAATTGAATTGAATTGAATTGAATTGAATTGAATTGAATTGAATTGAATTGAATTGAATATTCAGTTACAGGGTTATCTCCTGAAGTTAGCATGCAAACCAGCTTGGAACAACATCAATAGAGTTAGTTTAAAACAATGTTAGTGAAAACAATACAAAAGATACTATAGTGAAATCTGAAGAAATTTCATTCTTGATCTTCATGTATTGATTTGCAGAGTTATCTGCTGAAATTAGCACATTAACCAGCTGCCATCCCATCTCATAACGCCACCATGTACCTCAAGTGGTGACAACAAAGAGCTGCTGTATCGCTTGACCAACATAAGAGGGGGAAGTAGCACCACCTGGAGTCCGTTTTATGCAACAAGTAAACCAAGTTCTCTGACCTTGTTTGGGCAATTTAAAAAATATGTGGTGCAGCTAATTACAGCTCGAACATGTCAAGGCTTTCAAATGGCGCAGATTCATGGTTTTGCCGTCACTCTATTCTTGTCACTATACTCTCGCTAAAAGCAATACTAAGCAAACAAAGTGGGAGTTGATTTTATGTACCCTAGTCTTGCTGTGATCTGCAATGATGTTTGCGTAGAGGCCATTTATTTAAAATGGCATAAATTGTAACTAGGGGAGTCTTTTTCAAAAAATATATTAACAATAGCATAACACCTTTAATAATGAGGGCTGATAGTAAATTTGCCCAAAATGTTCTGATAATTTTCTCTGAAAAGACCCAGCAGGTCAGCGATGACCATACAAATTCTTAGAACTAATGTGAAATTATATGTAATATATATTATATTAGCTTAATAAACCGAAAGTGGTGATAGCAGATTTTCTTTTTACCTTCAGCAGTGTGTAAAATTTCTGAATAAAGAATAAAACAACTGATTGATTCTATATTTTTCTTCTGCAGTAAAAAAATAGCTGTATGACCACATGTTAAAGCCAATCCTTTCTCGACTTAAATATGTCAATTTCAACTAAACCTCAGCGGCATGTGACGTATTGGGCTCTTTGATGACGTCGCTCCCAGCTTCCGGTTCAGCCGGTCCGTCACAGAAATTCCTCCGACAGCAAATACAGAGAGGGAAGAAGCGGGTATGGCCACAATGATTGAGGAAAATGGTCCTTCGACTCACGTATGTAGCGCTCCTTTTAACCTTGTAGTAATTTACATCGTTGCTGGTGCGTGATACTGTGAAAGATGTGTTGGTTCGCAAACGTACATCATCATTCATCAGCAAGGCTTCGCTGCTAACTCACCGTGGCTAACAAATTAGCTGCTTGAGCTGTTTGAGCTGTCAGCTGTTAATACGGAGGCTCTATCAGGTAACATTTAAGATACACTATAATTACACTTCAGATACGATGTATCTGTTTATCTTTTCCACAGCTGCATACATTTTTAACGAATGGATGTAGCTGGGCCCCCAAGCTGCACCTAAAGATACCTTCATTATCCAATAGAGGCTTAACCAGAGTCAAATGTAACATCTTGACCCCACCGGGTGAAACCAGCAGCAATTGCAGATAATACTGAGTTAAAATTGAAAATTGTCCAGCAACTCTTTAATATTTGTTTTACTGAGAACAACCAATACGCATGCGAAAATAATCACTCGACTATCAGAAGTGATTGCATATTTTTCAGCCAATCACTGACAGGTTGTTTCACTGTTGGGTGATAGCTTAACTTGTTGTTACGCTCTCCACACCCAGGAGCGGTCGGAAATGTCCCTCTCATCCCAGGCGAGACAGAAACTAGAGGGACTCCTGAACAAGAACATGAGGATCCGCATGACAGATGGCCGGACTCTGGTGGGGCTTTTTCTCTGCACCGACCGGGACTGCAACGTTATCCTTGGCTCAGCTCAGGAATTCCTAAAATCCACTGGTAAGCGATGACTGCAGATGACAGAAACTGCAGGTGCAGTGTGCTGTATGGGGCCATTTCAAAATCGGTTTGCTGAAAGTGGCATTTCACAGCCTATGAATTTTCTTTTGGACTTTTCAGTTGCGAAATCCATTGTAGAATGTAAATTCAAGAATGTAGGTAATCCATTTTCAATGTTTAATGTGTCAGTATAAATTTCTTGGATTCTTATTGAACAAACATCTTTGAATCTGTTCCTCTATAGTTAACTTTTTTTAAAATTATTATTGTTGTTTACTGTGTGTTTAGACACATTCTCCCAGGGTGAACCCCGCGTCCTGGGTCTGGCCATGATCCCCGGCCACCATGTGGTTTCCATCGAGGTCGAGGCCGACAGTCTTGATGACATGCAAGGTTTCGGAGCCAACCACTGACCAACACCCCCCCGTCTGCCTGCTGCAGGAGCAGGATTCAGTGCCGCTGAGCCAGATGAAGGCTGAGGCTGAGCTCAAAAGAGAACGCACAGTGAGACTTTGGCTCCCCGGATGCAGAACTCTCCGGCGTCGGCGCCCTGGAGTAAGCCGTTGTCGTGCTTGAGCAAGTCCGCGTCTGCAGTGACGGCTGCACAGTGGCGGCACACGAGGCGACGGCGTTTGACTGCGTGCGGAATTTGTTTCAATGTCATGTACAGTTAGCACCTGATTTTTTTTTTTTTTTAATTAAAAAAAATCACAATTTAAAACTTGTTTGGCATTGTGTACAGAAATTAGAATGGGAGATGCATGTTTGTCAAGAAAGTTAAGAATTTAAAAAAAAAAAGCTGTCTTCTAAATACTGTGTGGTCAAGCACCTATGCCCCCCCCCCCCATGTCAGTTTCCTTCTACTACTTTGTACTACCAGGGAGCAAGAAATGAGAACAGGCCTGGGATGTTTCAGCATTTTAATACACTTGCGCATGTCATCTGATTTCAATTTGGCAAGAGAAAAAAAAAAATGATGCCACAAACAAAAACACTCGCCCAGACACAAAACCTCGGTGGATTTAAATACAAAGAGCCCGTTACATTTGGTTCACAGAGTTAAGTCAGAATTTAGGCGTCAACGCTGTTCACACATCCTGCAGCTGTCTTAAAAATCGCCGACAAAATAACTTAAATTTTTTTGTGTTCTAAACTTCAAAACAAAGTTTAACTTAAATAGTTCCGCTGTGGTGCGTCTCTCGCAGCAGGAAGAACTGCAGCGTCGTTAACAAAGTTGCACTTTCATTTTCATGTGCCCGGTTTTACTTTTCCTATTGAGCCCCGGTGTGACTCGCTGCACCACTCGGGCAGGCACGCGGCCGCAATCGGAAGCTTCCCCGCCAACGACAGTTTTAACATTCAGCATGTGCGCGTCCGTGGCACGCGGCGTGCCTGAAGCCCAGACACACTTGGCTTGCAAAGACTCTTGCTAGGCTTTCGGCGAGCCTGCAGTAACGCGTCAGGAGTGGAGGAGATGCGGAGTGGTTTTTAAAAAACAATGGTTAAAAAGTGCACGTTTTCAAAGGTGTGCTTTGAAATGAGAGACAAAAGAACACTACGCTCTGACTCGGTCGTCAGCGTCTACAGTTTTTGTACAGAAAATAGATTTTTGTTCAGTCAACAATCTTGTGAAGCCTTGAAATTATTCATAGAAGCCTGCTGCGAATATATTATTTCCACCAAAACACAGAATTTACATACCGTTCCAATTGTATAGCTGTAGAAATCCAAGCTAAGCTGATTTAAGATCCACAGGACTTCCACAATTTTACACCCTCAAGTTTCATATGAATATCCCTTACGTCTTAGCCACTGACGTGGACCCATAATATATATATATATAAAAAAAACCTTTGTTCTAAACCACAGAGAAGGCTCCACATGGTCAAAAATAGAGTAATATCAGTAAACATGTTGAATACTGCAAGCAGAAACCACTGGCAGCACTCCGAAAGTCCTCCTGTGTCTGAGCAAAAACTACTGCATTAAAAAAGAGTCTCTTGGTAAGGTTCAAAGAATGGCACCAAAAAAAAAAAAAAAAATGAGTGAAAGGAGCAGCCGGCGCCTTTCCGTTCTTAAGGACTGAAGCGTTGACAGAAGACTTCATTTTCTTCGACCATGGGAAGAAGTTATTTAACAGTAGCCACAATTAGTCCATTAGCGTTTGTGGTCAGATGTCCAGTTTGTTTTTGTTTCATTTTTTTCCACTGTACACCTTACCAAGGTCCAAACAACCCACGAGGCTGCGTCCGATCTGGAGCCGGGAAGAAGACACTGATGTACCATCCGCTCATGCAAAGCTGTCCTCGCCCCCGCGACCGCCTTCCTCCTCAAGTCTTACTGGAACTTGAAATGGAAGCTGCCGCCGGACTCGAAGGGGTTGAAGGGGAAGGGCCAGCCGTGGCCCCCCTGTCCTCCGCCCTGCTGGTTCTCCGGGTCCAGGGGATCCTCGCCCGAATCAAACTTCTGCCTCATTTCTGAGAAGACGATTGGACGCGAGGAGGGACATAAAAAAAAAAAAAACGTCAGTGAGAGATACTTCATTGCCTAATATGACGATACAATACTAACAATTATTGTTCTTTGGCGCGGTATGAGGACATCAATCGCTAACATACTCTATATCAATTTCATTAAATTCCAGAGTTTTAAACATTGTTATGCTTTGCATGGCTGGGATTTCATATTTACGGCTCAGACACGAGAATGGCGGTGATCACTTCACCCAGCATCCGTAGGAAAAACAAAATGCAGATTGCCTCTTTGTTCCTTTAAACTGGCCTCTCACAGTGAGCGGAGGGATGCAGCAGGTGGTGAAATTCCACACTGATGAAGCTTGGCCAATGCCAAGCTTTATTTTTACATTTTTATTTTATTTTACATCTTTATTTTTTTCTCCTCCATTCACATCAACAGATGAAATTTTGGCCATCTGTAAATGCAGTCCTATTTACCTACATATGGCTCTAATAACTGCCCGTGCTTTTTCCTTTCTTTTTTGGTTGCAAGCCGCTCCGAAACTGAATGCAACACCGGCTGCGTATTTCATATTTAAGAGCCCTCCCTCCTGACCTGGGTCGGTGAGGACCTCCTTAGCTGAAGCAATGTCGATAAACTTCTTCTCGGCTTCCTTCTTCTCAGCCTCTGACTGGAAGTTGTCGGGGTGCCACTGCTGCGCCAGCTTCCTGTAAGCCTTGATGATCTCCTGCTTGTTGGCGTTCCTGTGGAACAGCGGACCGAGTTAGCAGGTTGGCTCTCTGTGAGGTGATCGACGACGGCTGGATTCGGTGTTTTGACGTCGAACCAGAGGAAGGCAACACTGAAGGAAAACAAAACAAAACAGCAACAACAACAACAACAAAAACTAGCAGGACTGGTTACCTGCTCACGCCGAGGATCTTGTAGTAGTCCCTCTTGCGAGAGATCTTGAGCAGCTTCTGCGCTCGTTCCAGCCCGTCTCTGATTTCATTACTGTCGCTGTCAAACTCTCTCGCCTCCTGGTAGTCCTCCACAGCTGGAGACGGGCGACATGGAAAAATACATCACATGCATACGGGACGCTGAACACAAACCCAGGCTCCGCTGAATTCCACAAAATAGGTTTTTCCAATCTTTTTTTTTTTTTTTTTTTGTGGTTTACGCGCGAGGCTGAGCGCCACTACCTTTCTCGTAGTCCTGGTTGAGGATGTAAGCCTCCGCTCGGTCTCGGAGCACTTTGGCGTTGCGGGGGTCTCTCTGATGGGCTTCTGAGCAAATGTCTATCGCCTCTAGGGCCAGCTTTATCTAGATATGGGCGAGAGACACAAAAAGAGGTTTAAATGTCACCGTTCTCTCGTTCACAAAAACCCACACTCTCGTTTAGATATTTTATTGTGATAAAGTTGCAGTTGTGTCTTTAATAGATTTAATGTCTTAATAAAATTGGTTTACTATGGCCTGTTGCAATAACTACTCCAGCACTCATGTACATTTACTGTCTTTTTATTTCTATTATTATCACCTCTATTGAAAGCGCTTTGCTCAGCACCAGTTGTGTGAGTGATGATTACATATATGAACTTCATTTGGTAAATAAGTTCAGCATCACCTGCCGACCGAGCATCGCTTTTTCTAGAAATCACGTATGAGGACACGCGTTCTCACCTTGACCAGGCAGAAGCAGATCCTCTCTTTGGCCAGGTTGGTGTAGTGCGGGACTTTGGGCTCCGTCTTCATCACGGATTCATACTTATCGATGCCCTCCTGATACCTGATTGCAAGTACAAAAAGAGGACCGAACTTGTAAATGTTACTTTTTTTTGTGACCTCGGGGCTGCCGGTTAAATCCTCGAACCAGTGGGATCAATTTTTGCCTGGAAGTGAAGGCAGTGCTCCCGCCCCTCATTACCACCACTGAGGTGCCCTTGAGCAAGGCACTTAATCCCCCCCACCCCCCTCCCCACACCGCTCCAGTGGGGGGAGCTCAGTAGCTGCAGGTGAGACTGTGGTTGTACTGGGCAGCTTCCAGGTGCGAATGTGAAACTGTGTGAGTGTGATCAGGGCGTTCCTGTAACAGTGATTCATCTCAGAGAACCTACCCTGAATAAACAAAGGATTAAACAAAAAAAGAAAATTGAATATCCCTATTGTGTTGGAGCGCCAGGAAACTGCTGTGAAAAACACCTGGATAAGATGCATTATGGCTTGAGAACAAAATTCTCCTATTGACGCAGCCCAAACATTATACTGTGTGTTGCAAATTACGCGTGGCTGGTGTTTTATTTTTCGCCCTTCTCATGCGTTCTTACAAAGACAGAATGCCCAAAAGAGCAGGGTTCCGTGCGGTAAAACATGCCAACCTGTCCTGCTGAATGAGCTCCTCCGCCGCGTCCAGCTGCTTGCTCAGCTTCTTCACCTGCTTGTAGTGGCCGAAACACTCCTTGTCATCCTGGTCCAGCTTCAGGCACTCTCGGATGTGGCTGCACGCGACAGGACAGACAGACGGGTGGCGGCGGTGAGACGGACGCTGTGCACCGCGGCTGACCCTCCGGAGGAGAATCAGCCTCATTTGCATTATATTGAGGAGTGTGGCCGAGCGCGGCCGCTCTGGCGGTGCCGGCTCACTTCAGTGACTCGTGGTGTTCGCCGAGGCTGTAGTGTAGCAGGCTGAGTTTCAGGAACGCGGCGCGGTTGTCGTTGCGCAGCCGCGTAGCCGGCGTCAGGTCCTGGATGGCTTTCTGAGGGTCCCCCATGCGGATGTAGCATTCCGCACGAAGCTCCCGCGATTCAGGATCCCATGGAGAGATCTGAGGAAAGGTGGCAACTTATGTAACGTTTGCACAAGCAGTCGACGGGCAACAATAATCCCCCATATCCACTCTCTTTAGTTTTATCTACCCAATGAAAAACGGAAGGATAACGCCGCGGGGAAAGGTCACAACGTGCACAACATCTAAAACTACATCCTGGTCCTGGGAGCCTGCAACCGTCAGGTCCTAACCCCCTTCAGAACACCCACGCCCAGAGCTGACCAGCACCTCAATGACTCGCTCCAGCACAGTGATGGTAGCACTGTAGTCCCCTTGGTGGTAAGCAGCGTGGGCCTCCTCCTGCAGCTCCTCCAGCTCGTTTGCTCTCAGTAGCTGGTCTTGAGCTTCCTCGTGCTCTGGAGAGCGTTGCAGCTGGGAAAAAAAAGTGCTTTTGTGAGTCTACATTCAGACATTCAGTTCTACGGGTAAACAGCGGGCAAAATGAGAAAAACACTAAAGTACAGCGGTGGTGACTTAGGGGTGCAGGAGGAGCAGCCTGTTAGGGGAACTCACCACTGCTTCAAAGTCCTCCCTGGCCTCCTGCGTGTTGCCCTGTTTTAAAAGGATATTCCCTCGCTGCAGCCTGGCCTGAAAACACCGAGATGTGATGGAAGGAGGTGTGGGAGACGCCCCCAAAAGATGGCGGACATGTTGTCAGCAAAAGGACCCATAAAAAACCATATATATATTCTCTCTGGTTGTGATAAGGTGAACCTACAGCAAGGAAGTCTGGCTTGAGCTGGATGGCTCTGGTCAGGTCTGGAAGAGCAGATTTGGATTTTCCCATAGCCAGAAACACAGCACCTCGCTTGTAGTAGGTCAGGTAATTCTTAGAGTCTCCCTCTGGGGAAAAAAAGCACCTTTAAATTGAACTTTAACTTTCATCTCGGATGCTTAAATTCGAATTAAAGACAACTAATAGACTCATGACACCTTTTTAATCGCAATAAATGCTGAGCGCGGGAGGTACGGGAGAGAGAGAGAGAGAGAGAGAGCATTTTAAGACAGAGATTCAGACTGAAAATGTCAGCCAGAGGTAACACTATAAATATGTGTCATTATGTCTGCATCCCTGTGTGTGTAAGTGTGTGTAACCTTACCCACAGCAGAGTGGTAGTGGGACAAGGCCTCGGCCAGCTGGCCAGCCGCCAGGAGTTTGCGGCCCATCTCCAAGTGGTGCTCAATCTCGCCATGAGTTGCCCCCAAGACACCTGTTGCATGAAACAGTGCTTAGACTGCGTGATGGTGAACGCTCACGGGCAGACTCCATTTTGTGAGTCTGCCCCTCAGGCTTTACATCACATATATAAAAACCTCAAACATGCAGTAATGCCCTCGCGCCTTTCACGAGTAACTCACTGCAACGGCATCCGGTCACACTCAAGTAGTTTCTCCCGTTTACAGGCACATATTCAAAACTAAAACTGACATGTGGCTGTTACATAAACTTTCTACAGTGTGTGTGCGCACGCGCGCCTGTGTGTGTGTGTAGAATAACCCATTTATGGGTGACACACTCTTATAGAAAAAAAAATGAAAACACAGGCGAAACCAAATTGCACCTCAGCTTTTCAAAGTTGATTCTGTTTTGAGTCAAACTTCCAAAGTACATATTAATTCTTCTGACAGCAACAAGCAACGCTGAACAATCCATCTGTCAACTCAAATATTAAGCGAATCTAAAATATGCGAGAAAATGAATTTTTCATGATTTCCATGAGTGTTTCCATGTTTTATTCGATAAACACCGCAAACTCAGAAGTTTATATTCTGTTCAGAGTAAAATATTACAAATAAAGGAACATTTGGAACACACGGTGTGGAACATCATAACCTCCACAACGGAACCAGCCACCCTGCCAGGTCCTGCAGTATGTACCTTAAACACATTATAATATGTATACACAAGAATTCTAGTACTGAGGTTCTTTATATACATATTATTGAGCATACAAAAGTGACAATAAACAATTTATTGTGTTATTATTTTATCATGTTTCTCAATGTACTTTTGTTTTGCTATTTTCATGTTCCGCTGTGTCACCAGCTCGGATTCCTGCAGACGCTACAAACGAGTGGGAAGGTTGTGTAAAATTTAAACAGAAACAAGATGCGCCGATTTGGAAAATGCCGTAAATAATTTTAAAAAGCACAAAGCAAATATAACAAATGTTGAAACTAAAAATTTTCATTAAAAAAAATATTATATGACCATCTTGAATTCAATGCCAGCAACATCTGTCACAAATAGTTCAGTTACGTTTACCACTCTGTTACATGCAGTGTTTGGCATCTGAGGAGATCAGCTGATGTAATTTTGAAAATGGAATGTTTTCTTGTTCTTGCTTGATGTAGGATTTCATCTGCTCAACAATTTGAGGTCTCCTTTGCTGCGTTTTACATTTCATAAAGCTCCAAACGACTGCTGTGCTACAGAGGGATGCTGTCGTTGTATGTGCCGGGTATTGTTTGGCATCGTCTGGCTGAAACATGTCCTCAACTTAGGACATTAAAAAAAAAATGCAGCTCATATTCTAACCCATCATAAAGGGTTTTATCCAGCCGGGTCAACTGTTTTGCCCTCTTTTATGTATTTTTTTTCCTATTCTAATTGTTTAGTTTTGTTTGTTTGCTAACTACCGGTGGTGCCTTGTTATTGTGCCTGTTATTTTTCGTGTGTTTTGTAAATTCTGTATTCTCATGCATGTCTCCCCACCTGTTTTTTCCGTTACCACCATGATCAAAAATTTAGAAAAAAAAAGAGGGGGGGAAACGTGTGTGAATGCAGAAATGTTTTAACTGAATTGCAAATGCAAATGAAGGTAGAAGAAAGCTGAAATGAAACATAAGCGTACTAAAGCTTAAAAAACCCAGAGTATTATTAATCCACTTTGCTTTGTTGTCGTGACTGTGTGACAACATGGTTGCAAGGAAGTTTAGTGTTACCAGCATAAAGGCATCCCAATTCACTTCAATGGCACAAGTATTGAGCATTTAGAAAATGCTTAATATTGTAAAAAGTTGATAAATGATTTTAATGGAATCATAAATGCCCTTAATCAGCAGAGAAAAAAAACATGACATGATTGATCGATGAGACGATTGACTTCGGTCTAAAATATTTGATGTATTTTTATGAAAGTCAAAGACCTTTTATAATGGTGGTGATGTTCCAATGACAGGGAAAGGGGGTGGGGGCCCACAACCTGCCATTGCTACGCATCTACACACACACACACACACGCACACACACACGCTTATCTATTGTCACAACTCTTAACCTCCTTTCAAGGCAGCTAACAGTTATTAAGAGTCACAATTATTGGTAACCAGGCAATTAATGTGAGCGACTGCGAAACGGAGAGGGCCGGAACAATGACGTCGCTGACGTTTGACGTCCGAGTTTTTTTTGAGCGGCCGCACGGAACAAATGTACCGGACGCGTCTGGAAGCGGCGCCCGTGTTCTGACAAAAGAATTAAGGGACCGTTTGCGGACGCCGCCGCGGTCTTACCGTCCAGCTGCAGGTCCAGGATGACACACAGCAGCAACAGCGAGCACAGGACCCCGCTGAGTCCCGTCAGCCGGCACGAATCCATGACTGGGATTAATCACACTTTGACGCCGGAACCGGCGAACTTTAGGGCCCTGCTTTCACGTGGAGCGAAACTGTCAATTCGTTTCATTGAAACGATGATATTATGACGTTAAACCCCCGCTGTTTGATTGTTGTTGGGTTTTTTTTTTTTGCCTCCCCACCACAAAACCGAAGGAACAACTGAGCTACGACGGTGTATTTACGGTCCTGATCGGTAAGCATTCCGTGTGGAAAAGCCGGCACGCGAGCTAAAAGGTTCCCACTTGAGTCCCGCGGGTTAAAGAGCGCGTCCCCATCTGAGCAAAGGCGGGGGACGGTCGTTTGAGCTTAGATTTAACTTGAAACACTTCCGCGGTGATGGAGGAGCTCGGCGGGTGGCGGCTTGCTCATTCGGTAAATCGCCCCGTGTCGGGTGCCGCTGCCCCCCCGCTGCCTTTCTGCCCTACATTCGCGTGATTGGTCCGCGCCGCGCACTTCCGCGTTCGCCCGGAGACGTGGGCCGCTCCCATTGGAGGGCTTGTTTTTAAGGCGGCGGAGGCTCGCACACGCCCGCACGGCCGAGCGGGCGCTGTCAGCGGGCGCTGTCAGCGGGCGCCGCCGCCTCGCCCCCAGCGCAGCAGCCCCAAATCTCTGTTAATCCGCAGCCGCGAATGGACGAATGGATCCTTTTTGTTGTTGCTTTGAGTCAAACCGTCGCCGCGTCACCAAACCCTGCTTCCTCTCACGATAAAACACGCAGCTTCGCGTCCTTTCCTGGAGGGTATTTTAGTTCCACATGTTTTACATTCTAATATTTTTTTTTCTAATCAGACAATTTTTAATACGTATAATTCATCAGTCGAGACAAACAGGAAGCAAACATATGATTAGCTTTCAAGTAGTCTAAATCTGAGGACAGCATGTGCTAAAATTGCATATATTTAATGTATAGAGGTATAACAAAAATGTAGAACATTTTGAACATGGAAAACGTATGTGATGAAAACGCATACATTTGTAACGGCCCTATTAATCAGACTCTGTATTTTTAGAATACTGTGAGGTATTTGTACATAGAACATCAAAAGCAAACTGAAATTTTTGGCGTATAAAATTTATTGTGCACATATGTACAAAAACAAAACAAAAATATCCGGACAAATATATCTCATCCTAAACGCTCTCGAGAAAACTGTACAAAAAGGACGCACACAAGCATCCGGATCATTACTTTCTCTTTGACCTTCCCCTTAAAAACGTGTTTGCCTGCGCAGATCATCAAATGAACACATCAATTTGAAAACGAGCGGCCGCTCGGAGCTGACATCATTCGGGGGAACATAAATAAAGATCATGCAAGCTTAAACTTTGTCTGCGGAGTGACTGGAAGAATTTGTCAGGATTAACTTTGCTTTGTACTACTTTTACGAGGTCAGTGCTAAAAGGGGCTTAATGTACAAAATACAAAATACAGTTGTCTCTGTCTCCATCTTTTGTCCCGTCGGTCAAATTGAATGGACTTTTCATCTGCACTTATTAAAAAAAAAGAAGAAGAAGCAAAAGACGGCACAGTTCCGATTAATCATTTGTACAGAATACACACTTGACATTGTACTTAATATGTATATTGTACAACGGTGCCATTTTCCTTTTTTTGCCGTTTTTCACATAATTGTGGAAGTTCTGTCAATATAAATTTACACTGTCACATCGTTTGCAAAGTTCTGTTCCTCTTTCCCGCTCAAACATAGGCGTTCCGGCCATAAGTGCTGGCAGCCACACTTCTGGTCGGGGCAGGTCCCGAATAGACGGTTCCCCTGGTTTGATAAGGCAAAGGGCTGCGAAATGAAGGGGAAAAATACATCAGTCTCACAGGATGGGCGAATTAAGTGCTTAAATCAAATCAGAAGCCCTGACTAAGCGACCTCTGACCGTGCAGACATTTTGACTGTAAAGCACAGTTTAACAATGACTCCACTGGGGGGCGCCAATACCCCAAATGTTTAAATACTAGACAAAGTGGCTTTGCAGCAGAATCTGTATAAAAAGAATGTACAGCTTACATTTTGTTTAATGGTCAGCAGGAAGGGATTTAACTGGTTACAAAGTCTGTCAGAAGTCCTTGGAAGTCAATCAGACTATGTTTTATGTAACACTTTTCATCCAAATAAAATGCAACACAGTTGCACAACATAACTGGCATTACACTATAAAGTATTCAGCAATAACAGCACTAAACTAAAAACAGGAACTGAGGAAACAAATGTCTTTAATTTGTGTGAGGAAATGCCAGAGGAGGATACAACAAATAAGATAAGAGATGCCAAACGGCAGATAAAATATGGATCACAAATAAAAAAACTAAGGTTGAGAATTTAATAAATTTCGAATTTGTTGGTTACTTTGGCCGGTCACGGGGTGTTAATAAAACCTAGGACTGGATGATAAAACACAAATAAAACTACTAAAATCTTCAAGTAAGAGTATTAATATTAACGAGTAAGACGAAAACAACAAAATCGTAATAAAAGTCATACTAAGAGGAGGGACTAAGAAACAAATTAAGTTAAAAGCCAGGCTAAACACAATCGGTCTCGAAGTTGCTTTCGAAAATGTCATCATTCTCAGCCGCCCTCAGGCCTTCAGGAAGTTTGCCCCAGAGACCGACTCGCTCATTTATGGGCTCAACTGCCTATTTTAAGACGTCTTCAATCCAGCGTGATAATCATTTTATGAACCGTGGTCCAATTTAGATTCAAATATTCAAGTAAATAAATGTCACGGAAGGCTGCTTTTAGGGTGTGGCGACACCTCGATCGCCAGGTTGCTATCGTGGCGACCTGTTGGCATGTCAGTCAGACGGAGCGCAGGGAGCGTTGCCTCCGGCTCCACCCCGAGCCCCCGCCCCCCTGTCTAAATTTGGTCCCTTCCTGTTTGTGAGCGGCTCGGACGGTGACTTCATCGTGCCGGATAAACTTCAAACCGGGAGCCTACAAACCAACGGGCAGTGTCACGGTGGCTCGGTCCAGCAACGCAGTTAATGCTTTAACCAGGATGTCATTCATTGTTTGTTTTTGTTTTTTTTTTTACCGAAAGACCTTATTTGGCCTTTATGATATCCGCCGCAGGTCGAGAGGGTCATGACTAATCGATTATCATTCCTTAATTTTCCGCAACACATAAAGTCACTCAGGTGCACTTGCAATAACCTTTTGCATAACAATTATAGCTGATATTTTGCACCAGTTAACGCCGTCTGAAGGTTGCATATCTGAACTATAAATCACTTGTGTTCTCCTTTGTATAAAGGTCAAAAACTGAATCGGAGGGGCGGGGGGGTGGTTCTTCTATATTAAATTCTCAAGTTTTATTATACCCCCCACCCTTGATTTGCAAATAATGAAAGATTATATTATTCGTCCGCATATGTAGCTGGAGGCCCCTTTTTTGATTAAAGCATATGAAATAATTCAAAAGAGCACTGCTAATATCTGTTTCCATGCAAACTTGCTATGTGGCTGCAGCGTATTAAGAAACATACTGTAAAAATGTTCCTGCAAATGTCATCCTGGACCAAGTGTGGTCATAACTCTTCAAAACCCCTGCTAGCAACACCCCTGCCAAAGACTGCTGCCTTCGGAAGTCTGTTTTCTTTGTCTCTGTCCCCATACGTTTAACTGCCACCCATCGCTTTCATTTCATGACTTTAATCTGAAAATTCATCCATTTTTCTCCATCGTATTTTCGGAGGAAAAGTCGACCCTTTTAAACTCAACCACAAAACATTAAACGTAGTTAAATAGTGACCAATGTATTGATCATTTGGCATCCAAACGACAAAAAAAACCAACCAAAAAAACCCCTGCAACGTACTCCGAAATCTTTGGGAACAATTTTTATGCGATAAAAGCCGGTAAATCCATGTTGCGGTGTACTCAGAAGAGATCATGTTTACTTACTACTTTTCCTCTGTGCCCATTTTGCAAGAGCAGGTGAGACAGGAGCCCCCGGCGATGGCGAGCACAGCAGAGCACCAGCCGATGTAAAGTCCCTCTCCTATTTCATACCTGCAGCCCACAACAGTCGGATTAAACTCCAAATTCTGTCTTCCGAGGCCTTTTAATGGTCACACTCCAGTTCCCTGCCTTACTCACCTGATGCCGGGATAGAATGGGTCAAAGAAATCCTGCGTGATATTGAAGGCGTACCAGGACACTGAGACCATCGTGCAAATACCTTTTTTCAACAGAAGGAGACGACAAATAATCTTAAATCGTTATGAAAGCAGTGGGGAAGCTGCAAGAGTTACAGTCCAAAGTCTTCGCGGGACGCCGGCAGGAAATTCATAAAGGATTCATTTGAATGTGCAAAAAAAAAATCTCATTAAAGATCCTTTAGTTATCTATAAGGCGCTTGATTGGAGAGTCATGCTAAGATGTGTCATTCCCATGGGTGTTTCACTTAAACTCACTGATTTTCCATCTACTCTTTGGCCTTGTTTTTGCATTGTTACCTTGAAGTATGAAGAGGACTCCGGCGGTGCCAGCAATCCTCCCTTTGAGAACATAGTTTTCTCCTCCAGCCTTCGAGCACTGTATTCCTATCAAGGCCGCCACCAGCCCAAAGGAGCCGAACACTATCGATGCAATCATCAAGGCACGAGACGCCTGGATATAACCTGGATGTGACATGGAAATGATCCAAAACAGCCATTAGATTCGCTGCCAGTCACGCAGTTAATTCGATTTTTGCCTGGAAACATGCCTGGGAGTACTTCTAATGGCATATAACGCGCGCAACGACGTAGAAAATCCTGAAAACGGCCCTTTAGCGAGCATTTCTCACTGCATAAACGCTTGCTCCTCACGAAAACAGGGTCAGCATATCAAGTAATAACCGGGTTCACTTCAGATCAGCTAGGCCTTGTGATCAGATATCAAAAACAAGAATTACATTTTGCATGCAAGCGGATTCATTTTTTTTCTCCTTCCCCTCACCGTGGGGGTCAACGTACCGCTCAAAGCGAGCAGGGAAGGGAACTCCCTGCAGTTATGTACACCCGTTGAATCTGTGGCACAGGACATCCACAGGTTCTCATAGATGGTGGAGGTGGTGATGACGTTTCCGTCCACGGTGGAGGTCCTCCAGTAACGGTTCGGCAGGGCCACCCCGACCATCACCCAGCTGACGAACCCCAGCACCAAGGCCACCACTTCCACAATTGGATCCATGATCCCTCGGCGGTCCAGCAGTCAACAAGACGCGTATCCAGATCCCAGTTTTTGTTTTTTTTGTTTTGTTTTTTTTTATAATTCACTTAAGCTTCTCAGAAAAGTCAAAACATTCGGCGTTGACTGCGAGCCAATGTGGTGTCTGCTCCGCCACTTGGAGATGTGTCCTCCTCAACAGATGTGTATAATGATTTATACGACTTGCTCTCTCTCCACCCCTTTCCCTTACACACGCATACAATATCTTCTCTCTCTCTCTCCCCGTTTTTTTTTTTTTTTTTTTTTTTTCGCATTTTACATCCCTTGAAACGGAACAGGTGTTCACAGACTCACGCAGGGTTCAAGGGTCATCTTCCACACTTAATGACTCCGCGAAAGCTTGTGTTCGCAAGACTTATCATCTTTCAAAAAAAGGCATTTGATCAAAAAGGCTTGATCGGGGTTTTTAGCGTGTTGCGCCGTGTTAATTCGACAGACAATTCATGTTACGGTGCTTCGTGAAAAAGTTGGCATGCGTGTCTTGATATGTAAAATTTCAGTCGGTTTGAAAAAAAACAAAAACAACTCACATTGCTCCCTGAATATGACAACTGCCATTTGATTAGTTTTATTGTTTTGATTTACATATCTCAAGGCCGTGAGGCTCAAGGTCACGATCACTTGGCTTCACAACCAGGATTTTGTAACGCTCTTGGAAAGATACTAGCACGTAATTGGTTGTAATTTGGGGACCAAAAGTTAAAGCTGCAGGCAAATGCTAAAGGTCTACCCGGTTCACCGTGCAGTTTCTGTGTTTCTGTGTCTTGATTAATTATCCTCCAGATTGCGGGGTCGGAGTTGCCAAATCCGGGACACAGAAAGTCCAGCAAACTGATAATACTGAGATAAATCTTAACCCGGTTTTCAAAATAAACCGCCCTGTGCACGGGTGAGGGGATTCGTAAACCGGCACGCTCGTCTGTATAAAGGTCAAGACTGCGGCTCCAAAAATAGTGTCAGTTCGTCATTGGTAAACCCGAGATGTTCTTTTCTGAAAGGAAGTGAAAAGCGAAGTTAAGTTTACTTACTGTAAACCGATTGTACTCACACTGGAGTTGTAAAATGTCAATAAATAGATTTAACAATTAGTAAGGTGAGGTTTTATTTATATTGTTTTTATAGCGTTGAGTTTATAGCGGTAACCTTAATTTTGTTGTACTCCTGCAATGGCCATAAATAACTTCTATTTTATTCTATTCAAGACAAAAAGCTTTACCTTTTTAAGGATGTAGGCTACCGCATGGCTGTGTGCCAGATATTTAAATATCAGATTTATATTTTGTGTTATCAATTCAAAACGCAGACATTTTTGAAATCATGTTTTTTAATCAAGCATTGTGTTGCATTTTCATTGAACAATAATCAATGATCAAATTAAACATCACAGAAAACAGCAATCTGTGGATGCCAAAGTTGACCATTGACTTTGACTCGACTGAAATGTCTCAGGAGGACACAGACTTTTTATCTAATCCACCAACAAAATCTTAATACAGCCAATATTCTCGTTCATGACCAACACCTGCACTTCATGTTTGTTTGAACCTAGCGACCGTCAGCAAGCTAACACAAAAGAAGAACGTACAAGGTGAACACTTGCGAAAAATCAGCAGCATCGCCGCAAACACGTCAACACGCGGGTATTAGCATTAGCCTCGGAATACCTAGCACGACCGCAGAGAAACTTTAAAAAAAATTTTTTTACCGCAGGTGAGTAAAATCAGCATTTAAACAAAACAAATTCAAAAAGCAGCGGCGTGAGGGTAGCATCTCAGTCAGAGAGCTGCTAGCACGGCCGCGGGCTTCATACTTCTACGCCACAAAGATGAATCCATTTGGCATTTTTGCAAAATATTGCCACATGACAGCTTCATCGCAGACGTGGCCCGATTCTCCTCTTACAAACATGCACTATTAGGCATCGGAAAAACAGATGGAATTGACATTAATAGGGCTCTGGCACAGGCCCCTTATCGTGGGAGCCTCATTGCAGACTAAAAACACATGCAAGTGATCATGCTCCCATTTTATTTGGTGTCACAGCCAATAACAGGGCCCTAACCCAACTAAATAGAGCAGGACCATAAATAATGTTATCAGTCGGTGTTTACCCGGCAATGACGTGTCAAAGCGGCTGTTGTGTAAAGGGGTCTGCTGTGCTCACCGCCTGCCGCGGCTTACTGGGCCAAGTAATGGAATGGGGCCATCCTTAACGTTATCATTTGCACCTGCGCCTTCCTTGCTTTGACGTACCAAACCGTGTGCCGTGAATTAATCCACTCCGCCGGCAAATCCAGCAGCAAAGGGAAGGCACGGGTCCAAATCTCTGGGCGGAATGTACGCCGAGCGGACCGCTTCATCCACCTCACCCGTGTGAGGTTTTCATAAAAGAGCGGATCCCGCCCCGCCATAACGGTCACACTTTATGGCCGAGCTGTTTGCAAAGCCCGTTTTTACTGCTCACCTGGACCCAGGCTTTGGTTCCTGATGTGCTGGCGTTATCAGGAGCGAATGGCTCCAAACGTGAAAGCGAACGCTTTACGCGACACACGCAGAGAGACCTATAAACTTTTCGTGCTTTTCAGTGTAAACTTGAAGGTGAGAGGCGTGACGAGGAGAGAGGAGCGTGGCAGGCGGCACGGAAACGGATCACACTGAGAGCTGCGCGCTCTCGGTGTGACAAAAATTACCACGTGTTAAATGCGGAGTTTATTAATTTGCAGCCGTGATAATGCCTCTCATAAAATGTGTGGGAGGGAAACTTCAGACCTCACTGTAAAAAAATAAACTTTGGCACAAACACACACACAAAACAACCCCCCCCCCCCAAAAAAACAGCTATGACAAAACGACTTCATTCTGTAAATATTGTATAAGTTCTGGTTATTTTGAATTTTATGTGTTTTTGTTTTCTTCAAAAATCACATTTGAGGCACGTGATGATGTCTGCGGCGACTGAAAAAGCCCCCTCAACGTCACAAAAACACTCTTGTCTAAGCCAGAGTTGGAGGAACTTTGAGACTGCCTCTTGTGAGCCGTTTGTGCATGTGCGCTTCCTGCTGATCTGGAAGGGGCGGGGCTTACGGCGAAAGGTCTATGTCAAGTCCCTCTGTGCGCCAATCAGAATGTCGTAACATCTGAGTCACCGGGGTCGCGGGGGTTGTCTGCTGATCTTGTTTCTAGAACACTATTAGTTAAGTCTGTTAAATATAACAACCTCGCCCCGATAGTCCTGTAGCGATGCAGATAATTTGGAGTTTAGAGTCGAGTCACTGAGTCGTTTTGATGTGTTTGCTTCGAGAGGCTTCAGCAGATGCAGCAGAGGCCATGGAGAGTGGCAGAAGACACATTTTTCGGTTGTCTAGACGATAGATTAGTTGGATTTTCTCTAGAGAAACTAATATCTGTTTTTATATTGTTGTTTGACTCCCTAAGATGATGCCAAAGCAGGTTTTGCTTTGGAATAAACCAGATTTGTGAGAGCTTTAGCATGAACAAAAATGCGGGCAAATAACCGTCTCCCACGACAATGCCTAATCAATTATCATAAAATACTAAACAACACTATTCACCTGATTACACGTCTGCACGTTTCCACATAAATACTCGCCAAGAGCATTGCGATTCGCTAGATGGGAGTTCATGATGCGTTAACAGGCAGTTTCAAGTTGATTTCATGGGATCGAACCATTGTGTCTGAAATCAGGCACGATTATTCATGCAGTCGACTCAGCGGATTTGATGGATTCAAAGATCTGGTTTCAGGAAATAAAAAAAATAAAAAACTGTTGCAGATTATTCCAAACGTGAGATCTTGAGAGAATTTGTTGCTTGAAAGATCCTGTGATTGTCAAAACACTAAATGCGTCCTTTTTTTTCTTCTGTCGGTGTTCCCCGGTGAGATAACCGGTTTGTGCAGACATTACAAAATCCAAACACCACTCAAGTGGCGGGGCAATAAAGTACAAATTGTGCAAAGAAGCAAGACATGAAAACGTTTTACTTCACTTTATCTATCCAAGCCTGGATGGTACGCCAATAAATCCAGAGACTCTGCTCAATAAAATCTAAAAATTGAAAAGGAAACAATCAAGCCGGGAAGGAACACACATAAAATTTCGAAAGACAACCAAACTGCTACGTCTCCACCTCTCCCCGATTAAACAATAACTTCAAATGACTGTGTGATGACATGTATACAGAGTTTAACTTAACCAATACACCATGTCCCAGATATAGTCTTCTTCATGATGATTACTCATTAATATCCCTGAGCCATGCGGGTAAGCCAGTGGATGCTCAATGAACATTGGCCCTCATAACTAAAACTCACTGAAGCCGATCTGAATTACACCGGCTTTCATGAATCATTGCTGTAAAAGTGCATTTAAGCTACACCAGACATGAGTTTGAAGACAATGCCAGCTGTGGTTATAGATCCCGTTTTTTTTTTTTTTTTTGGGACCCTGATGTCCGGTGTTCTCTTATCTTTTAGTCACCCGATCGCCTCTTTCACACCAAACACGATTATTGTTTGCACTGATATGTCCCAGGGGAGTTTCGGTCCCATCGGGTGAGTTAATAAGTAACGCACCACGAGGCTGATAACGCCACACACCACTGATAGCCTCCGTAAGCCACACAGCCATAAAATGCTGCTGGCGAATAGAATCTCTCGTGAGGGTATTGTGGGGGGGGGGGGGTTCAAGATGTGAGGAGGACTGACAGCGAGCGAACTAGGACGGGCAACATCAGTCAAACCCCCAAGATAGAGACGGTCATGATGTGCTCTCTTACAAAGTATCTGCAGACAGGAAAGCTATAAATTTAGTAGGCTCAGTAAAAGACAATGACGAGAATGAAACGGCATGATGGACTTCGCTCCATCAATAAAAGTGTTCACATGAACCTGATGTTGACATCCTATATGAAAGGCAGGTTTACGTCCACGGAAAATTACAGCCTCCTCGTCATTAATGACGAGCATTTATCTACATTATATTCTATGCGGATGACACAGGCTTTTATCGGTCCATGCGGAGGACACAGGCCGCTACATTTTGTTCTCTCAGGGCAAATTTTCATTGCAATCTGGTTTGTGCTGAACAAAAAGTGTGAATATACAACACAGAAAATGTATCTTATCCTCCAAAAAAACCCCTCCACCCTGCAATCATAGCAGGCAAGATCTTACAAAGCTAAAAGATACAAAATATATGGCTTGGATAACAAGAGAGGTTTTAAAACGTGAATGTCAAAATGAGTTCTTTTAAACTTGTCTTGAGAGATGCTGCATGTTGTGTCCACTCACCGGCCGCTTTACTGGGACCTTTATAACCAAATAACAAGGTCCTCTGCTGCTGTAGCCTATCGACTTCAAGGGTCGACATGTTGTGGTTCCAGAGATGCTCTTCTGCATACATCGGTTGTAAAAAGGGATTAACTGAGCAACTGTTGCCTTTCTAGCAGCTCCAACCAGTCAGGCTATTCTCCTCTGACCTCTGTCACTCGATGTTTTTCTCCTTTTTGGACCGTTCCAACTGTTGCCAGTTCTTACTTGCAAACAAGATCCGTAAAGAGGCTCACACTCCTACTGTAGGTTATGGGTAGAACGGTCAAACACAGGGGGCACCAGGTACTAATTTCCTGAGAGCAGAAACATTTCAGTTCAGAATCATTTTATTTACCACAACGTAAAACACAACCCATCAAATGGAGAATGTTAAATGATGTATATTACATGACAAAATTATTAACTTCCAATAAGTGTTTCATTCGTAGATTAGACCTCAACGTCGCCGCATCCTCGTGGCCTCCACAGCTGATCTTAGGTGTTCTAAGCGAAGAATGGGAGAGTCCCTGTGACCTCATCAACACATTACACTCTTGCTTCAGGCATGACACGCTGCACTTACTGCACCAATACCACATTACTTCAAAATGCATCTCTATATGAAACACACATTTACAGAAACACGAATGCGCTTCCTTGAGGATTTTTTTTTAGAAAATGTAAATATCAACTTGGACAATCTCGGCTGAAGTGCATTTTCATTAAATAGCATAATATTGGCCTACACCTTGTCTATTTTGTATACACAATGTTGTCCCATGCTACACTCTAGGAAATGGCAGTTATGCAAGGTTGTATGTATTGTGAGTCTCAACCCCGTTAGCAGTTTGCATTCCCTGTCGCATTTCAAGCCTTTTAAAATGTTGCAGAAAGTGTTAAACTTCAAACCAAACTGTTCCCCCTCTGAAGCTTTATTTTCCCCACAAAGTTTAAATGTAATATGCTGGGAGAGGATCAGTGAATAAGTCCAGCAAAGTCAGTGTGTAAGTCCAGCAAAATGAAAACATGCCGTCCGTCTCATGTTCAGGTTAAGATTTGGCTGCTCCCTTTGACACCGCCAAGCCGATGAGTCCGGCTAATCCCGCCACGCCGAGACTGATCCCCCCGACGATCGCCATGCCAACCAAGCCATCTAGATGATGACATGCGAGTGTCAGCATTCTGGGATTTATTTTTTTTTAAACTCATATTTTGTTATGTGCAAGGAGTGGTTTATTTTCCCGTACCTTTCTTTAAAGCCTTGTCAATGAGCTTCTCCAGCTCGAGCGCCTGCTTGTTCCCCGGCTCGTTCCTTAGAAGAGTCCGGATGTACTTCAAGGCCTTTTCATATTCCTGGAGGAAGACAGAAAATACTCTCAGAAGTGTGTACTGTTTAGAGTAATAATCTCAATGATTTTCATTTGAATAAATACCTATTGAGTTACTGTTGCTGAATGAGGGCGCAAAACGGCGATTAAGCATAATAGCCAATGCTGAAAGTATCGCAATATTAATATATCTGCAGTATTGTGAATTACTCGTCGCTTCACTTTAAAGCATGTAGCGGGTGAAACACATGCCAACTTTTATTATGAATTATTGCAATTGCAGTTCTTCCCAGTGAGCTCAGCACCGAATGTGACTATTAATGAACAACATGTCTACAAAACAAGACGGTGGCCAGAGTAGATCTGCAGCTCCGTCCTTCTAAAGTAACTAATGGTGAATACAGTAATTAATATCGCCTCCAAGAAAAAGACCATCATTAGCGCTTTAGCCACAAAATACCACTTTCAGGATTGTGAAAAATTTCTGTTATCATTGCAAACACAAATTTGGAAAACATATTAACATGCTAGATTGTAACGTTTAAGGATAAAATTGATATTTTATTGTAAAAACAACCCTTATAAATAAGTTAGTTATGAGTTTAAAAGAGCCACTGACCTTGAGTCTGTAGTTGGCCACTGCCAGGTAGAACAAGAAGTCCCGGGAGTCGTCCTTTGATGCTTTCTGAACTAACTCTACAAGACAATAAAATTCATAACCACGCTTATTGTATCGATCAAAATATTTTTCTCAGTTATTCCTGATCTGGAAGACCCAAAAATACCATCTCAAGAATCACTAGAACAACCTGTCAATTTATTGAGCAGCCGATCAACAGAATTAATCAGCAACAATACCTGATAAATCATTAGATATATTTTTTAAACCATAAAATTGGTTTGTTCTAGCTTCTCAAATAGGAAATTGGACATCTGGGACCGTTAGTCGGACAAAGCGAGACAACAGAAGACGTCAGGTATGACAAAATGCATTTTCTCTGTTTCTTACTTTGTAAACAGTCAAAGCAAATTAATAAAAGAACAATAACACTCCTCAGGCCAATTTACAATGGAAAATTATAATAACTTGAAATTGTTACAACAGCCCTTAACAACAGCAAATCCTCTCTGATTGTTTTTCTGATTTATGATGTTAATTAACTTTTTAGTGTAATAGATAATACTAGCTTTACTTGAATTCAAGACAGACACATATTAGGACAAATTAGAAAGCCCTGGATAATGTATTTCCAAACCCTTCAGAGTTTAACTATCATAAATGCAGCACACAACTGTGAAATGACTGAAAGAATAACACAGAAAGCCAGTTTACACTCTGAACTCACTTTACAGCAAATGAACGATAGTTGTGGCTAAACACCTGTCTTTACATAGACACTGTTTTACTGAATTAATGATCTGTTTGCGATGTAACCATTTGTATTTTGTTCAATTTTGCTGGTTCTGTTCCATCAGTAGCTTCATTTAAAAAGAACACATGGATCTGTTTCAAGCAGAAATTAAAAACTCATTTTACTGATGAACCTACCCTCCAAGAATGCAATCCCCTTCTTGATGTCCTCTGTGTATTTGCTCCTGATGAGACACCAGGCATATTCAAACTTTGTTTCTTTGGAAACGGCTCCTTTCACCAGCTCATTGTTGTATTTCTTCTCAAATTTCTGTCAAAACACAGCAGGAATCAGCCGGAATTAAACGACCACACAACTGTGAATGTTTGGACGATCCGTTGAAAGCATCTCAACCAAAGCTGCAATGATTAATAGTCTAATCAATTAGTTGTCAGCTATTAAATTAATCAACGACTACGTTGATGATTGGTTGACAAGTCTGAGTTACTTTTAAGAGAATTCAAGCCTCTTACATAAGAGTATATTTGATTGTGGACAAAACACGTTATCGAAGAACGTCATGTTGGACTTTAGGAAATACTGATCTAAAAAGTTGGATATTCTGTGACATCTCATTGACAAATCTACTCATCACTTACCCGTCAAAATCAATTAAGCGATGAATTGATGACGGAATAATAATAGCTACAGCCGTTATCTGAACACGAAGCGGCAGTGGTGTTTTGGCAATTATTCCACTGCGTTAATGTCACGGTAACAGTTATGTAAAGAGCAGACGAGCAACAGAAATCAATACGATTTTTTGACATTAAACTCAAAAAAGCCCCTCACTCCGCATGAGTCGCTGAAGGTTCGGGCGGCGTTGACCTGGTCGCTTTTGATAACAACATTAGCATTAGCTAAAGTGACGCAACAAAGTATCCGCGAGCGCGTCGCTTTTAATCCAAAACTCGGCGGTGCGAGAGCGGGCGGATGACATCCAAAGTTCCGCGCGCGTCTATAACACGCTAACGCACATGTGTCGCGAGGGAAAGAGGCTTGGTAATGTGAGAACTTACTAGGAGGTCCTCGGGAGCTACCACATCGCTCAACACAGCCTCCATGTTTCCGGAAACTGCTCAAAGACACGCCCACTTATAGCACGAGACCTGAGGAAACGCGGCGTCACGGGAGCTGGTTTCTTCTTCTTCTCTTTCTCTTTCTTTTTCTTCTTCTTCTTCTTCTCCTCCTTCTTCGTCGCCTTCTTCTTTTCATGGCGGCTGATAAGCGACTTGAAAATGCATTACAGCCTCCTTCTGGAACTTTTTTTTTGTTTGTTTATCAGGCTGTCCAGTTCCTTTGATTCATGGTAATCTCTCATTTCCTTAAACGTGTTACATGTCTATCTGCCAGCTCATTTCCATCCACACCAACACACTTAAGTCCTGGAATTCAGATACATTTACTTTCTACTCCTGCCCTGGACATTATGCTTGTAATACAGTTTACGGTTGGTGCATTTCATTGCATATTTGAAAGTGGGATATTCTTGTTTTGTGAGCATCCAAACTGAAAGTGGGAAAAAAAAAAAATAGAGCCATGTTAGCAAACTGGACCATCAGATAACAAGGCCGAAAACTTCTTAAATCGCACTCTTATAAAGCATTTCTTGCAGACAGTGAATGGAATTGTTAAAGTTTTGTGGTAAATAGTTTTTGGAGCTGAAGGATGCCCTACCTGTCGAGCAGTCGAGCAAGATTTGTTCGGTAAGATTTAGAAATAGATGTTTGTGGGAATATGGGAGTTAACAGGGAGGACAGTGCCACAAAAAATCTAGCAATCAGGGAAAAAATATCAAAACACCTTCGATGTGGTGGCTAAATCATTCAAAGGACTTTGACCACTACTGATTTCTCGTCTTGTCTCTCATCTCGTTTTCTTCTGTTTATCCGGATCTGGATCCAGGTCCGGGTCGTGGGGTCAGCAGTGGCCCACCGTCCGATCCACATTGCACCAGACCCATATGGTTCCTCCTGAAGGTGGTGGGCCTGCTAGAGGACGGACCCATGTCTCTGCCCTAGGCAGGACCTGATGCCCCATGGGCGAAGGCCCAGCCACCAGGTGCTCGCCGACAGGCCCCCTCCCCAGGCCTGGGGCCAGGGTGGGGCCCCAGTAACCTTCTGAGCAGGGCACACTGATCCTTTGATGTTTTCTTCCCATATGCGTCTTTATGAACCATTCTTTGTCTGACCCGTCACCCAAGACCAATTTGCCATGGGAGACCCTACCAGGGGCTGCTGCCCCTGACACCACATCTCCTGGGATCATTAGGACACTCATACCCCTCCACCACGATAAGGTGATGGTCCACTGCTGGTTTCATCACAGCTAAATAAAAAGCAATCACACACTGATCTATTACCTGCAGCCAATGGGAAGTCACCTGACTCAAATAGTCACTCACTTGACCCATCACATTTATACACGGAAGCATATGATGACTTCAGACATTGGAAAAAGTAGAGTAAGTCCCCACTGTCACAATATAGCACAAAGCAACCCACAAAGAAAACAAAACAAAGAAGATAATATGACAGAAAATATGTGAAATTGATATCCCCATCAAGACTGGGGTATAGAGCGGCTTAGATTGAGGGCTATGGTCCTGGGGTGATTGCGATTCCTGGTTCTAATGGCATATTTATGTCAAGAAAGGCGACCCCCTAATGCAAAGGCATGTTTATGTGCAGCCAACATAGAAAAAAAAAATCTCCCTGCACCGCCTTCCATTTATTTTTTAGAGATAAACCAAAGGCTCAAACCACAGTTGAACGTGTAAAAGTTACTGAAGAGCTGGATCGCCATGACGAGGTCATACAGTTCTGACAGTTGTGACAGCTGTTGTCATTCAGTAGTGACATCAAAGCCCGGTGCCTTAGACATAGCTAAGGTAGACAGGCTGCATACAAAGGATAAAGTCATTGTTTGACTGATTCTAGTCATGAATAAATGCGAGTAACATTTATGGTTTTGGAGCACAACAACATGCCAAGGAAAAGCAAGAAGTCTCGCGCTGTCAAACTGATCTGGCAACAGAGGAGGGAATCCCGCTGCGCAGCAACCAGTCAAACAGGAGAAATAGCAGAAGAAAATGGTCCTGGTCGTGCCTTACATAAACTGTCAAAACGGCAGAGGAGAAAATATCGGAGGAGACTGTTGGTATCTGGAAAGATGTCACAAAGAAAGGAGAATCAAAAAAGGAGAGAAAGGGAAAGGTACGCTTCTGATGACGCATTCAGAGCAAAGAAAAAGTCGTACTCGAGGAGGAGATACCTCGAAAAAGTACTCAAACAAGCAAAACAACAGAGCCCCGTGGGCCGCTGTGCAGCCCACTAACATCCTACAGCACATGCCCAACTGCTGAACTCTCCCACGGGCGGTGCAGCCTGCTCCAGTGACCGGAGAACAGTCTTGAGAACATCCGTGCGAGAAAGCTGCATGCTGACTGGTAAATGGACCTGCATTCATACGGCGCTTTCCTACCGTGACGGTACTCAGAAGGTCTTTTTTTACACTACCGTGGCCTCATTCACCCATTCACACTCATGCACTGATGGCGGAGGCTGCCATGCAAGGCGCCGCCAACCTGCCTCAGCACAAGATAAAGTCTGCACATCGTACAAAAGCAGTCTTTCTTTAGTCCCTCCTCACTCCTCCTCTCCCCTTTGTATGCCGCACTAATTTCTGTGGTAAAAATGTAGTGACCATGGCTATACATGCTCATATTTTGTTCCCTATCCACGTATGTGTATGGTTATTGCTGCACTGTAAATGATAACGTCCTCCACAAAATTCACATGACAGTTAAGTGTCCTAGACACAGCGCCGCCTACTGGCGACAGGGAACTAAACAGGAAGTCATTTGTTGCTAAACTTTACGGGCTCACATCTTCCCTGAACTTCACGATTATGAGGGGTCCTTCCCCGAAGACATCTGCCGTCTAATGTTGCATCTCATCTCTTGTCAAAGCGCCAGCCACCAGCAACAGGAAATTACATATTTTGCAATTTGACACGCCCTCAAAGCGCGTCTCCTCGCACTGCTTCCTCCACTCTCCCTCGCGCGGTTTCCTCCAGTTCGGCCTTCCCGTATACGCAGTAGCAGTGTGGCCATCTAGTATACAGAGAGGTGCGTCTCTGACACAGCGTCTGAGGAGAGGAGGACCAAGAGATCTTAAGAGTAAAGCCCATTCGTCCAATCACAACCTCTGTGGGAAGAACCTCATCGTTGGACTCAGGAAATACTGATGGGCAGCCCCACTTTTTCACCCTTTTCTAAACGCTTGCAGCGGTCTAATGCCTGTTGTTGTTCCTCCTCTGACCTTTCACCTCTCTAATCCCTCTTTCCCGATCAAACTTTCGGCCTCCTCTTTGCTAGATACTGACTGCAGCTCAGGTACTTTTATTTCGGCCCTGCACCAACAGACCGCCGTCTCAGCCATTCCCATAGTATTGTCCTCACCCCATTTGCTGAGGCAGTCAGGCTTATTGTCAACACCTAATGAAGCATAATGAAGTATTCTGAATCAAGGATCCCCTTAAAACTCTTCTGTCAGTATTTCCTGTCACCGTCCGCCTTCATCTCGCGGCACCCCTCTTCATCTCCTGTTGCTTTCAACGGTTGTCCAGTCAAAATCTTCATCCTCAGAGAACACACTTACCACTAATGCTCCTACCAGTCGTTCCGTTATAGGTGCTGTCCAACATATTAATAATTGCCATAATAGAAAAACACACAGACATTGTTTGTTTGTTTGTTTGTTTGTTTGTTTGTTTGTTTTTTAACCAAATTTGCAGTGCTGCTGTAACAGTGGGGGCGATGCCATGCAAAACTAAAATCACTGTCGAAAGGTGCTGCCGAAGGACATCAGTTCTTTGCGAGGTGGGCTGGGGAAAAGGCGATTGGCAGCAGTTCTCTGAGGCTCGTCACTTTATAAGATCCATCCGGCTTGGTCAGGTACACAGTCCAGTCTGGTCCGAACTGGGGACAGAGAAGATGAGCGGGCACCATCGTGACGCAATCCATATGGAGGAAGTTCGTGAACTCACCAACAAGCTGAATTTTGGGTGCAACTTTCTAATAAGAAACTGAATTAGGCTTTGCTCATACCGCTTTAAACCTGCCACCTGCCATACACTTGGACACTTTTTTGTCATTCACAGCCATAGTTTTTCACTGTTATTTAATCCTGTTTATCCTGTTGTCACTGCACTAATACTCATACTTTTATAAATAGCCCACCGCCTGTGACATATTGTCCATATACTCTTATTTAAATTTATAATTTGTTATTATGTATATCCTGTAAGACTCTCTCACACTACTGGTTAAAGGCTAACTGTATTTTTCTGCCATGCTCTTGGGAAGTGCAATGACAATAAAATTGAATCTAATCTAATGTAATCTAATCTAATCTAATCTAAAATGAGTGCTTACTGTTTTTACTGAAGTTATTTGAATGCGAGACCCTGTAAACCACTTTAAATGTAGTTATGATTGGGGGAAAAAGGATGATGAATCGACGCTAACTCACCTGAAAAATAACTTAATCAAATTTCTTTGACTGTGCAAGGTTATTTGTATCATGCTGGTAAAATCAGTGGCTCCACACAAAGACACTACCTGCTGCAATATCCACATAAATAAGAGATTAAAAAGGTTTCATTGTTTACTTTTATCTTTTCACTGTCTTCTTGTTCATATTTGTTGAAAAAAATCTTTTTTAAAGTCATTATTTTTCAGTAAGTCCTACTTTTCTATAACCAAATACCCTGCCTGTCTGCAGCTTCTGTCTCACCTCCATAAGAACCTGTCGACACGCTCCACATGGCCCGACAAAGCTGTCTTCGATGTCACTAGACAAATAAGCAGAGAGGGTAAACGTGTGGGCATGCGGGGGTTCGGCGTCTCATCCCAGCTTCTGTCGCCGGAGTCTCACCACGTGACGGCGATGGCAGTGAAGTGTCGGTGCCCGTCCACCACGGCTCTCTGGATGGCCGTCCGCTCGGCACACACCGTCAGGCCGTAGGAGGCGTTCTCCACATTACTGCCTGAAGATACACACACACACACACGCACACACTTAAAGACGCTCGCGCAGCGATAGATGAATGGTTCGCCTACTCCACGAGCCGCATTCGTGGCTTTTGCCTTGTTTTTGTGAAACCTTTGGTTTTGACAGATGATCCCTCCGTTCCATTAATCTCATTTCTTTTGTTCTTCCTATCTAACAGTTTTGAAAAGTTATTGAATCTGGAAACCCCAGTTGAAATACCACGTGGAAAGTAATACTGTCAAAATACCAGAATTTTTAGATACAATTATACAAGGCTACTACAAAGCTACTCGATGCCTCCCTGTGATACCACTGCAAAATGGGGAAAAAAAGTGCTCAGCACATAAAATAAAATCTTTTCTTCTAATATTAGCAATATGCACACAGGTTAGAGACTCAGAATATGTACTGTACGAACACATCTGTAACAATCTTATTATTTTATTATCCTTAAATTATACAATACCTTGTGGGCTCATAAATTCTTAATACAATATTATTGCTTTGTGGTTCAAAATCTGTTCACGTTTTTTATGGTACTTTTGTTAAGCTGAATACCTAACAGAGATGTTAATGATTTCAGTATCAATATTTTTGACAACCTCAAAATACTCAATAACAAGTTAGAGTGCTGCCTGTAAAGGTACATAGGGCAGGTTAAACTACTTATAAAGCATATGGCTCTCATCTCTCAAGCATTTTACATCTATATGGTAGATTAATCTTATAACTGTACTGTAAAGTTGGGTGATGTAAGATAAGATAAACAGCTGCAAATGGCTTTAATGTTTGACATAATATGACATATTTGATCCAGCACAGGATTAGCACAATAAAAATGCAATATTTTTATTATCTCCCCACCACATTTGAACTTACTAGTTAATAATCATTGCAATGGAAGGGACTGAATGAATATATGGCCAGTATTGTTTTTGACCGGCACTAACTTCTAAATCATCTTGTATATTAAAATGGCAGTAAAGCTTGATTTGAATTGAGAGACAAAAAAAACAACAACAAACAAATCTTGTACCGGATGCTAAGAACCGCCAAAAGTAGCGGCTATGAGCTGCAGGGTGGCATCTCACAGTCTGATATTTCAGCAAGTCAAGCAAACTCACCCGTTATTATTACTACCTGTGATTATAGTGCCATCTGCCGTTAGTATGGCAGCACCGACGGGGAACCGGCTGTACGGACAGTAGGCCGAGTCCCGGGCCTGCAGGCACCGGGAGACCAGCTCTTTAACTTTATCTGAGCCAGGATTGGAAAAACACGAGGTTAATGCAGTCAAATAAATGAAAAGGTTTGTTTAGAAAAAAAAGAGAGGGAGAGAGAGAGAGAGAGAGAGAGAGGGAGAGAGAGGGAGACACTTGCCTTCCATCGCAGTTTCTGCAGGACAGTTGTGACGTTTTACAGCTGAAAAGTCAGGTGACGAAAAACCATGACACTGCTGTAAGTGTTTTATGTGGCTTTTAAAAAAAGTTTTGCCTGCCAAGCACGCTGGCTGCTGCCGCACAGGCGCCAAAGGGAGTTTGGGGTGGGTGGGCGAGGGGAGGTGTGACAGCGGCGCACTTTGTTTACCTTCACCTTATTGGCTGATTGAAAGGAGCGTCACCAACCAAACTCACAGACTCCCGTGACCTGACCGTGACTCAGTATCTCAAGAAAAAAAAAAAGTTAAAACTAAAGTGCAACAGCGATGACAAACCAAATATTTCTACATATTAACCCAACCTGGGTTAAAGTTAACCCCGTCCATTAATACACAGACAGCACTTGAATGAGGTCGCAGTTTGATACCGTAGGGCCACAAGCTTGGACAAAATTGTGCAAAAGTTTATTCACGAGTATGCAATCGACAGAGTTTGTATAAGGCCACTTAGAAATACAGAATATGAAATATAAAAAATACAATAACAAGCTTTACTTGGCTTGTAGCATATTTCATACAAGAAACGCAGCCCAAAATGCTTCAGAACTGAGAAATTGCATGCACAAAGGGGTTTTGCATTAAAATAAAAGACAATGAATGAACTTTAAGTGGCAGTTCGACTGATGGTTGCGTCAGCATATTACATAATTGCCTGGTTAGTAACCAAGAAGCGGTGGGTGGATCAGACCAAAAATACTACAGATACTATGTACTCCCTTTTTGAGGATCAATTCTAGCATCAACTTGGTAACGAGGGGTCAGTTTCAGTTTCTGTCTTCCATACTGTGTATTTAATCAATGAGCCCAGCTGTCTGAAAACATTCCCGCCAGGATTGTGACGGCGTCCTCCTGTTGACACAGTATATCGACGTTATTTCGAGCAAAAGACACACATCCTGGAAGTTCACCACCATGCTAGCTTGCAAAGTAGCTAACAGACACAAAGCGGAGCTGAAGCTGTTGGGAATATCAGTAGTTTGGCGAGTAATTTGTTATGAAGTACTGGACAGACTAAATTTTTGATTTCAAGATGTAGAATCGCAATTCCACCTGAGGAAAAGAATTCTTGAGGACAGTTTTTTGTTTACTGATCTGCACTTTATTCATTAAAAACGTATGTGTCCTTAGCTATAATGATTAAAAGTATTGGTATCAATATCAGCAGCACTGGCTGAGTGCTACATCAGATCTGACACAAAGTTTCCGCTCACCACTAAAATTAAGTGTTCAGATTCAAACAACCCCCCTTTTAAAACAGATTACCACGGCGATTAATGTGCAGTGTGCGTTGCGCTCACTCTTTTCGCGCATGCTACTCAGCACCCGTTTCCTTGTCTCACACGCTCATGCGGACATTTGCGTTTGCCGGTGCAGGACTCATCACCACCCAACACAGCAGCCCCGCGCAGCTGCGGGCGAGGCCGACCGCCACCCCGATGGTCTCCCACACTGCATTCCAGAACGCAAAGGTGTACAGGCTCCTGTCACAGTAAAGACCATCAGCAGCCGCCGCATCGTAGTTGGGCTGGTAGACGGAGAAGACCCACACGTCGCCTGAGGGACAGAGATGCGCTGTTTTGTCAGGGGGAAGACGTTTATCCGGATCCTGAAAAAAGGTTTCAAAAATGACCCGGAGGCGGCGTCGAGCGTTTTTCACCAGCACCTGCCACGATCAGCGCGTAGATAGACAGACTGGTCACGCAGAGCAGGAAGTGTTGGAAACCCCTGGGGTACTCCTTCAGCTGGCCTGCATCCCTCTCACAGGGCAGGACCACATACGGTATCATTATCAGCTGGAGCAAAGCCAGCCCCAGCAGATAGCTGGGGATGTTGGGCTGCTGGGGGCAGTCGTTGAGATAGACGGCGCCTGCGGAGAGACGCTGGCGGTGAGCAAAGTTCAGATTGCGGGGACGATAACGATGTCATGTTGAGGGACAAGCATACTGACCAAAGAAGACCCGTGCCGCTATTAAGACCGCCAACTGCACCGTAACTGCAACTAGAGGGGACACATTTAAAGGCGTCAGCTTTGACTGGGGTGCAACGCGAATGAGAATCCAAAACCAAAACAAAACCACATTCATTGACGTTGAGTGAATTTAAAAAATAATTTAAAAAAAATTACTCTTAAAGCATTTTTCTTAGCAAAGCTGCGATCGCTCTAAGTGGGGAAAAAAAGGGAGATAAAACCAGACATTGTAGATTAAAAAGAAGAAACAGTAAAATGAATAAGAATCAAACTAATGATAAAATGAACTTTGGCATTTTATTTATCTGCATAGAAAAATCGTTCTAAATTTTTTTTTTTTTTTTTTTTTAAATTT
>CAAKHG010002795.1:2036-12217 GCA_901007715.1 Dactylopterus volitans
CGACTGCACAGCGATGGATGCATTCGGATGCCAGATCGCCGTGCTGCGTTATAGCAAAACAGTGCTTAGCGGCAATAAAGCAAATCTGAAATTAAAATCAAGACAGAAAATGAAATGAAATTGAGATCAAGACAGGAAGTGAAAAAAAATTAATAACATGGCGAGGAGTTGGAGAAATGGCACGTAGTAGTAATAAGCGCACACCAGTAACGAGTAGACTCGGGGATGATTACGTAAATCACCAAATTGAGGTCATATCCCTCTTCAAATGTCTTAGCCATGAGTCATCGGGTGTCACAAACTCTATGTCAATGCGTGTCTCTTCCCCACCGCTCTGTAGCCGTAGGCCTTCCGAGGGAAAACGACAGAGAGAGACAAGACAGTGGGGTAGGATGAGCGAAGAGTACATTTTCCTCCTCCTCCACCTCCACCCTCTCTCGGGGTGTCACGTCCTATTTGTGTCCCGGGGCCGTCTCTCTGGCAATGGTGATGGCAAGAGGGGTTCTCTCGCTTGGCTGGAGAGCAGGGAAGGACTTGGTCGCACGAAGCTGGGGTTTGTGCTCACTTGGGAGAGAGAGACAGAGAGAGAAGGAGAGAGAGAGACAGAGAGAGAGAGAGAGAGACAGAAAAGCAGCAGCAATGAAGAGAGAGTGAGGGAGGAATACACCCGTTCAGCCATGTCTTTGACAGGGGAGTCTTTCCGACAGGCATGAAGAAAGGAAAGGCTGACTGGGCTGAGTGAGCTCAGCCTTGGGCATGCACACACACACACACACACACACGCACACACACACACACGCACGCACGCACCACTTGTTTTTGTCACTTTAAAGGACATTGCATTGACTCGCATTAATTCCCTGGAGATGAACCTACTGTTAAACGATACCTGTTAAACAACCCTGACCTCGGTCCAAACACCAATAGCCAAGTCCTGTCCCAAAAAAATTATGCTCATAGTTTGCGGCTTTAACTTTGCACTTCCTGATTTGAGGTCAGTCCCATAATGTGACGCTCACGCTGAGCAGGTCCTCGCCTGTCCTATGTGCCTTTATCCTAACACACACACTCGTGGATGCACTGCTTTCCCTCCATTTGAAAATCATCGACAGCATAAAAATGCTCAACGTTTAGTTCAGACTTCCTCTCCAGACGTTTCCCTCCTCCATCTTTACCATTTTTGCCTCCAAATTCTTCACTCTTTCTTCATTCCATCCCTCTGCTGATGCTGCAGTGAGAGAGAGAGAGAGAGAGAGCGAGAGAGAGAGAGCGCGAGCGGGAGAGCGAAGCCACATAAGGTTATACACAGTGGCGTGACGCCATGCATTCTGATTTATAGATCTAAAATGGCCGCCGTGTTGTGACTGCTGTAGCGGGCTGGATGTAGAGCGAGGGAGTGGTGCGGGGGGGTTGTCAGATTGGGGGTGGGGGTGTATGTTTGCTCTGAATAGCAGACCTTTTCTTGGACATTGTGTTCTCCTTACATGAAGCATCCTCTGCCCTGAAGGCTTCGCCGCCGCTGCGGTTTGGTGGTTATCACTGGTTAATTAGGCCATGATGTACAAATCTCTATTGTGTTCGCTGGTTGGCTAAAACGCTGTTGGACTTGCGCAGGGAAAACTGCCTCCTCTCTGTCATAGCGCACGCTTCCTTTGGAGCTAACTGCGCTCATGCTTGTCTATTCAGATATCCTGTGTGGAGTGTGTGCTGTAAACCGGTTTGTGGATGTTCCTGCAGGGAGATGAGAGCCCTCACATTGTAGCAGCAGCAGCCACTGAGGACTTAGAGGTCAGCTGCTGCCTCAGCCTCTCTGTGGGGTGCAGAGCTTTGATTTACGGACTCCACTGCATCACCTCCAGCGCACACATATTAAGAACCACACTGCCTCCGTGTGGACAAAACTAGACACCAGCCACCTCGCTGCCAAGCACTTTCCTTTTTCGATCTATTTGGAAATAAATGCAGAAGCAGAAGCACTGACTGGAAACTGTCCGGTGTAAAGTTTTCAGCGTGTCGGCTTTTATCTCTTTTCATGCATGTGTTTGTCCTGATTCATTTCATTTCGTTGAGGATATGGAAGTTCTTTGCTGTCAGTAGTGTGACTGAAAAATCATGATGGATTATTTTTATTGCTGACAAATGATTGGATTATTTTCTCCATCAATCAATTAAATTTAAGGAAGTGTCAAGTCAGATTTATTTTTAAGGCCAAAAATCACAAATCACACACCTCCAGTGAGCTTTTAGACTCTTGGCTTAAATGTTACTAAAAAAAACATTTAACAAGGGGGAAAAAATGTTGATTGGTGTTCTCAAACCCCAATTTGACACCCTTAAGTGTCTTGTTTTGTCCACAACACAAAGATATTCAGCTGTGGACTCAGTTTTGATGGTAAAAGTGGTCAACTGAACCATTGAACTTTCCAGGGTACATCGACTCGGAAATGGCTGCTACTCATCTGACGTTGGTGACATCAGAGGTGTTAAGGCAGAACTGCAGACTATTGCAGCATAGGTATCTCTCCTCTCAGTATCCAGGGAGCCTGATGCTGCTCAAAAGCCACAGCTTTACTACAGCTGGACAATCTGTGGCCCACCTGCATGAGCTGGCGTTATTAAATATTTGTTGGCCATGCATCCTGGTACATGTAGGCAGTGCTCGCCAGCTCCAATGCAGGACTGGGCCAACAGAATTCAGCTTTCTCAGTCAATAGAACACACAATGAGGAACATATGACATTTACTGTTGGAAATAAATATTAAAAGTGGTGAATTTTCCCTTTAATGCTCTAAATCGGTCAAGAAAGTATGAGGTTAAACTGTCAAAGAAATTTGCCACAACTGTCGAAGAAATAACACAAGATAGCATCAATGTAGCTCAAAAATTGTACTCAAAAAACAGTCTTTGAATAAATCTATGTATTTTCCCTGCACAATTGCTCCCAGACGATTTGGGAGCATGTTATTGAAGACAATAACATGCTGAGCGACGGGACATATGCAGACGCTGATAACAACAGGTTGAGTCCAGACTGAATATGTACCGTTCCTGCTTGATGGGACTCGCTGAACTCTGCCAATTGACGCCCCCGCAAAGCAAAGCTCCTCGGTGCCGCTGCTCTGTTCTGAGCGAGCTGCGCGCAAGCTACTTGTTGCCCACAGCCAGTCTTGCTGCAGCTCGAACTTGTTGTTTTGTCAGCTCTCTGGAGACCTGATCTAGAGAGGACTGAACGCTTGTATTATTAGACAGAGAAAATCACTCCGCGCAGCAGGTTTACCTTTGATATGTCTGACAGTGGCGTTTAGTGTGCGTGTGTGTGTGTGTGTGTGTGCGCGTGCGTGCGTGCGTGAATGTTTGTGCTCTTTTAGTGTGTTTGAAGCCTTCTCTCATGGTGTTTAGAAAAATTTAAGTGTGAAAAGTGTCTTAAGGAGTTCTCAAAGAGAGCGGATACCCTTTGATGCTTTGTCCCACAGAGAGCGCCATAGAGCCAAGCCGCACTACAAAAAGAAAAAGATGTTCCTTTCTTCTGTCACTCAATCGCCCTGCTTTCTAGTTGAGGAGCAGAAACTCTTTACTGTATTAGTGAGAGGTATTGAAAGTTCACATCCAATACACTACAGAATAAAACAACATTTAGCAGGCGTGCCGATTTTTGGGGAAGTTTAAAAAACCCCAGAAAGTAGTGCATGAGTGGATGTCATGGTTGTTGTTGTGGTGGAGGCAGACTGCAGAGGATGAATGCAGGGAGTGGATTCCTCACTTGTGGGTCTGGTTTAGTGAAGCTGCTAATTGATTCAGATTTTCTCGCATAGCATTGTTAGAACATTGTTGGAGACATGATGGAGAGTTAAGAGTGCACAACAGAGCCGGGGATTTTGTACTACTTTGTTCGATGCTTTCCCATCCCTTGTGACAACCGTGGGCCTACAATACCCACAGTGCAACTTGACATGCCTTGCTTTTAGTGGCTGGCGTCTTGCATCAAGCAATTATGAGAAACCATCGACAGAAGTCTTATCCTGTATATATATTAACAATAAGCAAGTATTGGCTTTTACTTATAGTTACGTAGTAAATGTTGCAAAGTAAATGTTGATTGCTCAGCTTAATGGTAGTAAGATCATGATACCATTTCAAATGGTTTCCTATAAGCCCAGCAGGAAATTCCAATTTACCGCACACGGTACTAACACAAGAGCTGGCTGCTGCTTGCTGCTCCATACAAGTGCGGCTTTGCCCGTTTGTCACCACCAAACTTCAAGGATCAATGTGTAGATAATTGTGGAGACTGTCACACTTGCACATTTGGCGCTCTGGGAATTCAGTGTGCATAAACATATCGATTGATACTGTTTACCGGGTTGAGTGTGTCTAGATTGTTGCCTGATACATTGGCAAAAGTAGACTGATTGTTAGGTTTGAGTCCCGGCAGTCACGCCACAAGTCCATTCATTTTTAAGTCTTAAATCCTCACTTAGTGCTAGCTAACACTCACATGTGTTGATTTACTGACATTTTTTTTCCGCTTCTTGTTCATACCACTTGTAATCGTTATTGTGTGTGTGTGTGTGTGTGTGTGTGTGTGTGTGCGTGCGTGCGTGCGTGCGTGCGTGCGTGCGTGCCTGTGCTTTCCATAGGAGCTGGATAAAAAGGGTCTTGGTCCCATAACCACAGAAATTCTGGAGGGGCAGCAGTTTTACTACGCTGAGGACTATCACCAGCAGTATCTGAAGAAGGTACCCAATGGTTACTGTGGTCTCAAGGGCACTGGGATCTCCTGTCCCATTGGAGCAGGGAAGGATGAACTTTAAGGAACATCTGTTGAGGAGGAGGAGTAAGATGATCCCTTGAAGGCTGAATCCAGTTATTCCAACCTGCTGTATTTCCCAGCAACCTGTGTATCACGTCTCTCTAACGTGGCCTACGTACGGCCCACTGCATCCTCAGACCTGCGCTACATGCTGCCTACTCAGCGCTGCATTAGTGTGCATTTACCAGCAGCCTGTTCACACTCAAGTATACAGACAGGTTTCCCAGAATGCTTTTGAACCAACCAAAGGTCACTGCACTTTTCACATTTCACATTTTACTTAATGGAACGTGTTTCGATATATATATTTCTAGCAGAAAATCAAGTAGATTCCCAATATGGGGTCACTTTCAGCACCTGTTTTGAAATGTGCTCTGGGGCTTTTGGAGCTATCAAGCTAGCTACAATGAAATTCAGCACACTTTCAGTTATTTTCGAGATTAAGCCTTCATGATAGCTAACTTGCCATCTCAGTTTTAAGAGACCCAAAGCATTGTGGGTCAGTTGAGTGCAAAAGTTGGGGGCATTTCTGGTGTACAGAAACCCTCATAATACAAAGTATGGGACTGTGAAAAAAGGGACTTGAAAAGACCTTACTTGCTTAATTTACATAATTTGATGTCTTAGTATGAAGACCATTCTTAACACGGATACAGTGTGTGTCCTGCTAACTTCGCAATCACAAGCTAAATGATAAATTCAGAGACTTGCCAGCCTCCTCCAAATGAACATTTTTAATGGGCTCAGTTCGCATTGCAACGTGCACCAACTAATTAATAATTTGATGATTTTTACTTGAACCCTGTTCTTGGTTCAACACACATACAGAAACCAGACACCTTTAATGGATATTATGACTAACAGCAGAGAGACATCCAGGGTCATTGGCATGTTGGCTGTTCACAACTGTGGACAACCTTCCATTTAGTATAAAAATCTGTTTAAAAAAAAAAAATGTTTATTTGGATGCTGCAGGGCTCCTTACCTTCATCTCCATAATGGAGCTGGCGAGCGCAAAAATGTCACATAGAGCCAAGGATTGCTGGAATTATACTGAAGTTGTCGTCATCTTATATTTATATGTATATGTCATACGGTGGATAGATTATGATTGTTTCGTGTGTCATAAAGTCTTAAATAAGCCACATGGAATTTTCTGTTGAAAGCTTTATGGTGTTCTAGCATCATTGTAGAATGAATGCAGCATGTGTGCATCATGCAACTTTCTTAAGTGCACTGCTCTTACTGAAAGCAAAGATACTATAATTGCTTTAAAATGGACAGACGTTGCTTTCAACAACGTTTAACAACAAAAGAAAAGAAAGAAATGTTATGTCTTTGTAGGCTGCGTTAATTGGCTGCAGTGACACCAAGCGACCACATGGTGGCGACATATCTCAGCGAACACAGGAGACCAATGTACTTCTGCTGCACGTCTTTTTAATAATCACTAAGAAATCATAATAAAAAGACAGCCAACCACCTTTTGATTTCCAAGGCCATGACCACGTATTTCACACAAACTTTTAAACACTCTGCTAGAATCCAGCTAAATAAATGAAATTTCAACTCAATTTGTAAGATGATGTGTAATCATAGACGGTAGCTCGAGACAATCATTTTTATTTTATGTTTGAAATAAAATATACTGTAGTTTTTTCAAACTTTTGTTTGTATCGTGCGTGCACGGGTGTGTCTGTCTGTGTTTATTTATGCGTTGATTTTATGTAGATAAGCCCGCTTTTTGGATTTTTTTTATCCTACTTTAGCATTAAGGGACGAGTGGGTATGAGTCACTGCGGCACACATACAGAGAGACCACTCATAATGAATCGCAGAATGAGACACTTGAGGCACTAATGTATGCAGTATGACACACACTCTCACTCCTCTTCCTCTAAACCCATGATTATGAATATACTTTTTATTTAACATAATTTAAGTACATGTCATTGAAGAATAGCTTAATAAGCACTGTGTGGAGTGTTTTCTTTGCATACTTGAGAATTAAATCAACAACACATCAGGTCTGTTTGAAAATGAAAATCACACTCCAAAACACACAGATGATATCTACAAAAAGCCTCTTGGTCGACCACAGTTGTGTGATTCACCCCGCTCTCGTTTTTCCCCCTCCCTCTCTTCTGTCTTTCTTTCTCTGTCTGTGTGTATGTGTCACATCCTGACACCTGTGTGTAGGTGTGGACCAGGGCACAGGTGCAGGTGCAACCTCTCGGGGCCTATTTTTGTATTGGGACAGATATTTTTGCATGTGTCTGCATGCAGCAGCCGTGTGTGTGTGTGTGCGTGTGTGTGTGTGTGTGTGTGAGTGTCGGGGCATGTGAAGTTGTGGCTTGCTTGATCGAACCGCACTGAGTGGTATGCGGTTAGGACAGCTTGCTGTTCTCAAGCACCCTCCTATACCCTTGCATGCCGCCGTGTTTTGTCGAGTGCACGAGGGGAGATAACCTTTTAATAAAGTCATCTCCATTTTCTGGGTTTTTCAAGAGAGGATGCAATGAAAACTTTAATCGCATGGTGAAATCAGTTTTTTTTTTCCGTGAGATATCTCACTGAGCCTGCCACATTACAGTGGAGGCGCTCGCACAAACGAAGGTCATGAGTTGATTACATGCTGGCAGGGACTGAGATTAGCTGTGGAAATTTTGCAAGCTGCAGATAGATTAAAATGAATGATGGTTTTATTTGTTTCTGCGTATCATTTCATTAGAATGGGGGATGGAAATGCATGGTACTCTCACATACGCATCCATATACAAACACAGTGAGGCAGGGCAGGACAGGAACCAGGCTGTGTGTGCCCTGCAGACAGAGCCTATTGTCTGCAGATGGGCCTTTAATGGCCCCACAGCTGGCCACAAAGAGAATACCACTCCAGCTCGCTGCTATGCCTCTCACTCCGTAACCCTGAAGAGGGGACACCGCTCGCCGCTACGGCAACACTTGCATTTACGCGCATTTGGTATCCCACACTTCTAAAAGCATAAATTCCTCATTATCGTCATTTTAAGAAAAATCCTCATCCAGTCGTTTTGGGAGAAGAATTAAAAATTGGAGTTGGAAGAGCACGCGACGCGGGGAGATGGTGTAGGTTGTTTTACCACACATATCTTACCCACACACGCACGGACACACATACACGCATACATATATATATATAAACGCACACCCCAACCCACTACCTCAAACTCCTGTATCACCACCTAATGCAAAAGGCAGCACCCACGCAGAGACTCAAACACACCAAAAGAGACACCTTGCAGAGACGTGCACCCACACAACTTTCTTGCGCTCTGATACATGTTCTCTATTGTGTCCTCCTTTCCACGGCTTTTCATTTATCTTCCCCTTAGCAGGTTCAATAGATCTTCTTTTATTTATATATAGTACCATGAATGTATTATTGAATGTAGCATTGTTATATGTGCCCTCTTTAGATGCGACCATAGGCAGCTAAGTAATTTGTTTTTTTAGACACCAACCACCACTATTGTTTGGTGAGCTTTATAAATAGAACAATAGAGGAGATTCTGGTGTTGCTTTCCTCCTGCACTGCCAGCTGGAGAATTGTTAAGCTGCCTTGTCCTGTACCTCACATAATTACTTTTCTTGATTTTAAAGGTCGTTCAAACACAGTTGGACGTGTGCGCACATCATCCTTTGATGCAAAATGGCTCGCGTCTCTATATGACCGGTTTCACTCATGATGATATGGGAGTAGTATGTAGGGTTTTGCAGATGCCAGATGTGTATGCATCCCCTCCCTTGCTCTCCCCTCCCTCTGGTTCCTGCATGGGCGCAGGGTCTCAATCAGAGCATCAGGGCTCCAGGAACCGGAGCACAGCAGTCTCTCTGTGCTGCCCAGAGAAGTGCAGCCTTGTCTGGGTTGATGCATCTGCAGCCTGGGGGCGAGCTGGGGGAGAGGGTGAACCCTGGTGTTCATGGTGTACGCTGGTTTCACTCGTGGTCTTCTCCCCTAAACATGGTCTGACCTCTGGATCCCGGGGCGAAAAGAAAAACCAAAAAACCCACACACACTAATTCCCAGATTACATTAGTTTTTCACACGCTCAGTTCAAGCTCCTGTGCGTTAGTTGTGCATGAGTTGAGTCATTCAAACTTTTACACAAACAGACCGAGTCCTCAAACAGGTTAGTTTGGTGCAGAAATATCCTCATTAAGAAACAAAAGTTTGCACATGCTCAGACACGCACAGAAGTGCACTCTGGCCCATCAAAAAAATGTCACAAGCCTGTTCCTCCATTCCACTGGGAATAGAGATGGGTTAAGGGTGGGGGTGGAGGGCAGCACGTGCTGCAGGGCCTAGTTGGCTTGCTCACTGGCCCACTGGCTCTCTGGCTGACAGCCCACGCTGTGACACTCTGCACCTGGAGGCCTGTGTATCAGCCATGCTAGCTAGCTCAAACTACCACATGACACACAGGAAACACCAAAATAACTGCAGTGTCTTTATCACAGTAACTACTTATTGGGGGTGTGTTGCTGACAGAAAGGAGCCGAGGACTTGGAGTAAATGGGCTGCGGGAAAGAAGAAATTGGTGGAATACTCTTTGGAATGTGACCGGATGATAGCATAACGGAGTACAAATAGAAAACTGGAAAGGGAAGATGCTATGGAGCATGCACCTGTGCAGCACTGTGTGAGGAGAAGATCCCACTGGCCTTGATTCAGAAACTACACCCACAGCCACAGCTTGCATTTATGTTTTCACTGACATAAGCAGCATGTCCTGTTCATCATGTCATTTTATAATCACACTGCTACAAAGCTGATTGTGCAACTGGCTTTATCTGCTCAGTCCATCTGCATCTGGTGATATCTGAGCCTCACCTAACATAGGCATGAGACTCAAGTTGCAACGTTGCCAGTGCACAAGAGTCTTGTGCAACATTTGGGCTCTCAGGTGCTGATGTGTCACCATTCCGCCGAAAAAAAAAAAAAAAAAAACGACAAAAAAAGAGGACAGGAACAGGACACACACACATGCAGATACCACAGTTTGTATTGCAACATCTACTAACCATGTTTTCGGAACTTGCTGCAGCTGCTTAATTTCTACCACCAGACAAGAACCTGACAAAATCAACAATGAATATAGAGCACGTTTCTCTGTGTGTCAGAACAGAGTGAAAACGAAAAGAAGAAAAAAAAATCAGGTTGAGGAAAATGAAAAAAGAAAGAAAAGGAAGGAGAGATGATGGTGGCTGCAGCAGGAGGAAGCTGGGTGTGATGCCTCTCCATGCAGCTGCTCCCAAACACCCACACTCTTCCTGCTGGAGTGCGTGTGTGTGTGTGTGTGTGTGTGTGTGTGTGTGTGTGTGTGTGTG
>CAAKHG010002795.1:12237-22614 GCA_901007715.1 Dactylopterus volitans
CTGCCTAATGATGAGCTATACTGGGGTGCGTGTGTGTGTGTGTGTGTGTGTGTGTGTGTGTGTGTGTGTGTGTGTGTGTGTGTGTGTGTGTGTGTGTGTTCAGTGTCTTACTTTCACACTAACCACCGAATGTTTGTTCTTCTGAATTCCTACTGGCTGGTGGTACAGGTGTTACAATGATTCAAAAAAATAATCCTTAGTTGCATCATCCAGTGCAAATATTTAAAAAAAAATACAGTTACTATCACTGCCTCAAAAATTGAATGGGCTCTTTCTTGTTCTGTTTCATGAAAATCCACCAGGTTGATTCTCTGCATTCCAACCGATAGACAATCATTGGTGCGATTTCTTGTGGGGACCTAAAGAATAGAAGAGAAATTACATTAAAATGATGTGCTGTGAATATAAAGCTATGGGAAATTTCAACGGAAAACCGGTGCGAGAGCAGCTGAGCGGTGCAGCTTGAGCTTCAGCTATCCAACCGTCTAAAATAGCTGAAGAAAGCTTCTCCTGCCTGGCGGAGGCCCTCTGTGTCTTTTTCAAAGAAACACTGGCCTCAAAAAACATCCGCTGATGGAAACACCGGCCTGATAGTCAGTGAGTGGAAATGTTTGAGGTGAGAACGCCGCCACACTAAGGTGTCAGGCAGGGTGTGTGTGTGATTGCGTGTCTCTCCGTGCATTTCCTTTTATCTGCATAAATTGTGTGCGCGGCGGTCTCTCAAAGTTTCCATCACGATGACATGCGCCGCCACATCACTTGCAACTGACTGCTTCCGCAGGACAGCTGTTACAGTTGACCTCTGACACGCATGTCCTCTGCAGATGGCCCCGCTGAATTGCAGTTGTATTTCACGCGCCGCTCCTTGGCGGCAGCACCTCTGCCACAAATGCCACAAACTGAGCACACCGTGGAGAACGAGCGAAGGGAGCCGTTTTCTGCTCATGCGATGCAACGTCAACAAAGAGCATACTTGGGTTAAACGGAAGAATTGGATTCGTTTTATCACGCATGTTTTTTTGAGGCAAGACAGCAAATTCATCCATGAGGATGTTTTTTTGCTGTTGCTGTTGTTGTTTTTTGTATTTTTTTTTTCAACCGAGCATACTTTTTGATAATATGCTAAACATACAATAGCAATATTTTTTTTTTTTTTAAATGTCAGGTCAATGTTCCACCTTAAATCTGTCCAAAATAGCCAACTGATCAAATGCTCCCCAGCTGAATGATATATTTTAGGTCCCTCCTTCTTCATACGCTGGTGGTGCTGAGGCAGGATACGGTGCATCTGCTTCACTCTCCATAATGATGGGGGAGCAGCACATGTGCAACACCAAAGCTGTGTGATAGACTATTACATTACAGTGCTGCCAGTTCAGTCTGGATGGCTATTATTGAAGAAAATCAGAGTTTTTTGGTTAAATTACAGAACGTGAATTGCTCCTGTTTTGAGCTGATTGGGTTTCGCCGAATTCTGCCTCCCTTACACAGGCTTGTAACTTGTAAATCATATGTCTTTTCCACTCATGTTGAATGCAACAATCACAGCTCTAGTCAATAATGTGTCAGCAATTTGCGTGGAATGGTGTAGAAATAGAACCGATATAGGTGGCGATTTTGATAACTGATTATTGTTTTTAAGCCGCAATTACTAAAGATCGCTTAGCTCCAGCCTTTCAGTTGTGAGGATTCGCTGCTGTTCTTTGTCTTAAGTGATAGTAATCTACATTTTTGGGGTGATTTCAATTTGACGATATGTCATCTCGGGCTTCAGGAGACTGCGACGCACATTTTTCATTCAATGAATAACACGTTGTTCAGATGGGAAGGAAAACACTCATTTGTTCCACCCCAAAATCAAATAAATGCATTTTTCTGCTTTGTTACAGAGCTAATTGCATTTCACCATGCACCCCAACACCCCCTTGGATTCAACATCAAGAGCATGATTCACTTAGCGGTATAGAAGAAAGTGAGGAGATTCGCTGACATGCTGCCATAACCTCTGGTGACAAACGCATCCTCTTCCTCTTCATCATCTGTCTTCGCCTTGCTCACTCTTTCCCTCCTTCATCTGTCACACTCGCCCTCCCCAGTCACCACCACCCCAGTCTTCTCTCGGGGGCCGTGTGAGATGAGTACAAGACGGGAGAGTGTGAGCTGTGGTGAGCCACAGACCAAAATAACTGGTACTTTTTTTTTTTTTATAAGAACACATGTGCATCCACCCACACATAAAGTCACACATGCATGCACAGTCACACACGCATACACACAGAGGTCCCTTTTACACAGGGATCCCTGGAGAGACGTGTAGCTGGATATACAGTGCCACTGGAGATTGTGTGTGTGTGTGTGTGTGTGTGTGTGTGTGTGTGTGTGTGTGTGTGTGTGTGTGTGTGTGTGTGTGTGTGTGTGTGTGTGTGTGTGTGTGTGTGTGTGTGTGTGTGTGTTGACATCCCGTCGTGGAAACAAAAAAAGATCCAGGCCATGTACGTGTGTGTGAGGGTAGACGCTGTGTAAATTGCCAGGCCCTTTAACTATATGATATACTGCGATTGCAAGTGTTTCTTTCTTTCCCCCTTATTTTTAGGATCAGCTGTGTGATACGACTCACACGCCGTCTCACTTTCTCTCTGTCTTTCTGTTCCCTTCTCTCATGACAGATCTCAGCCTCCCTGTCAAGCTGGCATAGTGGCATCATTCTAAAACTGGTATTAGGCATTTCCTGCTGCGTCCGTTGGAGGGTGTGTGTGCGTGCGTGTGTGTGTGTGAGAGTGTGTGTGCGTGCGTGTGTGTGTGTGTGCGTGCGTGCGTGCGTGCGTGCGTGTGTGTGTGTGTGTGTGTGTGTGTGCGTGCGCGCGCGTGTGTGTGTCGGGGCGGAACGCACCTGGTCCGCGCAGCTGTGGGGATCCTAGCAGGGGGGAGAGAGAGAGAGAGAGAGAGAGAGAGAGAGAGAAAGAGAGAGATAGAGGAAGGAGAGAAAGAGAGAGGGATGGGAGGAGACGAAAAGGGGGCCCTGTGTGCTCTGGGACCCGGGGACCCGATGAGTTCAAACACCGGGAAAGATGCTGGGTGGGTGGGGGAATTGAGGGACTCATTTTTTTTGCAGTTTTATCACAGTAGCTTACAGGGACTCGTGCTGGATTTGAAAGCTCCAAACTTGCTGGAACCTGCCTTTTAAAATGAGAAATGCTGTTTTAGAAGATGTGTCCGAACAAAAAAAAAAAAAGAAAAGTTTCTGCTTCACCTCTCTGGTTAAGTTTCAGTGCTAATTTTAAATGTGAGCCCTGATCTAATGTATTGAGCCTGCGTAAACAATATTCATAAATTCCTGTCAAAAGTCAGTATTCATCTCTCACGGGGGAGAAATACTGCACATATTAACTGTGTTACCTGCACAGTGTTAAACCCAGTAGGTAATCTCTTCCCAGTGTGGCTTCATAATCTAAAACTTTTTAATGTTAGAATTTTATTTTCGTTTAAATGTTCAGGCAACTTTAACCTTACATACCTGAGGGCAAAATAACAACTTGGAAATGGTGAAATGGTGTCGCTTCGCTGGGATGTAGTTCCTCCGTCGCTCTGCAGGGGGGGCAAGGAATCTGGGAAAAACAGCTGAACACTGATGGTGACAAAGATTTTAGCTTGCAGATTTAACTGTGAGCAAATGAGCCAACAAAGAGAGGAAACCACACATGAACCCACGCAAAGAGGAAACCAAGAAATGTGTTAATTGGGCTTTTTCATTCAAGGTGCAAATAACTCCTCCAATGTGCAGATGTGCACTCTCTCTGTCTCTCTGTCTCTCTGTCTCTCTCTCTCTCTCTGTCTTTCTCTACCGCTGTCTCTCTCTTTCTCTCTCTCTCTCACACACACGAACACCACATACACCCTGTCTCGCTCACAGCTGGTTGACCCAGGAGCAGTCAGCACTGGAAAGATCAGATGACCAGGTCAGAGGTCAAGCCACAGAGAACTGCAGTAGAGGAATAAGAAGCACAAAGGCACCATGCACACCGCGCACACACATGACCAACCTTGTCCTCTCTGTCACACACACACAAACACACACACACACACACACACACACACGCATAATGTGTGTTCATTTAACTCCAGATCGACAAACACACTGATCCTGCAACAGTGTGTACTTGATACAGTATGGATCAACACCAAAAACATCATGAGGTCCACCAAAACTTTCATTTGCTCTTTTGAGGTTTCATCGGAAAATCCGGCATCATTTGTTACTTCATTTTACAGATAATATTGTCGGATGAGAGGTTTGAAATGTGTGATCACTCGTTTGAGGTCTTAAATTTACAATATAGTCTAAAGTTTTAAATGTGTTTCAGGGTGGAATTTATTGCAAATAAATATATTCAATTCATAAGCAATAAAGGACACCGTTACGTGGTTCACCTCACGCTGGGGCTTTACTGAACTTGCTTCACCCCTGCTAGACTATATGTTCTTTATCCTGCAAAAGCAAAAGTCACATACTCTCAGTCGGAGTTCATGATCGGAGCTTTACGAACCAATAACTGTGGCTTTATTCCATGTTTGCAAATCCTCCGGAAATACGGAATCGCGGCTGCTTAATAACCTTCAGGGGACGTCAGGTCACAGCAGTTGAAGCGAGACAAGTCCTATTTGTGGAGAAGTGGCTGTGCTAATTCAGACCACATTGGTGTGCTGATAACGGCCCTAATTGCTGCAAAGGGGATTTTGCAGCTATTTAAAAAGGCTCAATCACTACGGCGACCTTTGAGTCGGTGGACGATTGCGTGTTAGCGCAGAGCGGACTTGGTTTTTGGTGTTTTTATGTGGCTTTGAAGAAAAGTGTCTATTTTGAGAGTGTCAACGTGAAATTGACTCATGTGAGTACAACTGCCAAGACATGAGGGGGAAAGGTTGCCTAAGAGCAGAGCAGAGCAGTCTGAGATCCTCGTGGGATTTTTAATTTGGGCTTTTTTTTTTTAGACTCTTTGTTGATTCCAAAGTTGTTCTTGAGGATTATGCGTCATATGCTTATGTTTATATCGCATGTACAGCATGTAAGCGGGGGCTGCATCCCACTCCTCACCTCTTGTATCTATCGCCAGCAGAAGCCAGCCTATCATTGCTTTGACAAATTAAATCCAATCAACACGTTTTCACTGAAGCCTTTTCCCGTAACGTAAAACAAGGACCTCCAACTTTATCTTCCCACCACACACGTAATTGCCATCTTGGTTCTTTTTCCTTCAAATCACCAGTAACACACACATACACGGGATCTTATCAACCCATTTAGATATGCTAACTAACATGCATGGTCAACGATGCACGCTGCTGACCCTGAGTTCAATTAGTCCTGGCATGCAGCCTAATTTCACGGTGTGACCCCTGCTGCTGCACGGACACACTCACACAGAAACCGGTGCAACTCCCCTCAACGTCTATCCGTCTCCGCCAGTGATTAATGTGTCTTTTGAAGGAAGCACCAGCGAGTGGGTCGCGGGCAGAGACGGACTGAGTGAACGCAGGACCCAGAGGGACGGCGGAGGGAGGGGTGAGGAGAGAGCGAGAAAAAGAGATGCATTTTGGGGAGAGAGGTGAGGAAGGTGACGTTGTATCCACGGTGATGGATTGGTGTTCTCTGAGAGGGATAGTATCTTAAGAGGCCGAATGACCTCTGACCCAAGCCATAAGGCTTTATTCGAAGACAACAAGTTCAACATTTGTTTGGAAACTGAGAGAGCGAGAGATGTCACATGGTGAAGATCCATGAGACAAGTCTCAGTAATGACTAAAGACATGCATTCCTCTTCACTTTTTCATATGGTCATGAAATGCCTACATACTACTTAAGTCTGACAACACCATGTGTAACTTCATTGTGTATATATATATTACTATTTAACACGTGATTTAATTATAGTGATTCAAATAGCCTATAACAAATTTGATCTCGAGCTGGTGGGACCAGTAGAACCGTCGTATCATAAAATAAACAGAATTATAAATAACACCACCACAAAAATGTTCCCTCCCTTCACAATTAATGAACCATCCACTCACAAAACACATGACGCTCAGCCTTAGATTTTTCGGTTTTTAAGTTTAGCCAGGTGTGTTTTGGGACTCGACAATGATATAGGTGTTGATTTTGTTTCTCTAGTGTTCAAACAACTTGTCCAGATCTGGAAAATATTTTAATAGTCCAGACATTTACACTCCTGTGTAGTAATGCTGCATCAGGACACGGGTAACACGGGTAAGTCAATTGCTACCTGATGAGCCATTTAAAAATGAAATTGTTTTGACTAAAAAAACAAGAAATGGAATTGATTGGACTTCTCTGCTACTTCTTTCATTTTGCAGAGTCACCCAGTGGGAGAGAGGCTAACTTTAACACAGGCTGCCTCTGGCCCGTGAGCCATTTATTTGACCTGCAACATGTCACAAGAATCTTGACAATCAAAGCATCATAGATCCCTCTGATACTTTATGAGGAGCTCATATATGCTGTGGTCAAGAGCAAGAGGTCTGCACTCAGGCCAGCTCTTCATAGCAAAGCACAGACCCTCCCTCACTTTAAAACGACAGTGCAGCAGGGATGTCAACACGGGGCAGCTCCATCCAGCAAGGCGCCGCGTTGGCCAATCCAATACATACTGAAAGTTCACGTTCTCAGTATTTTCACAAGAGCATCTTAATGTCTTTACTAACACAGGTCACTCTGCCAAAAGGATTACACAATGTCTTACAATAATACCTTTCCAGAGTTGTAAAAATCCTGTTCCATCTCAGGAAAACTGTTTAAATCTCAGCAAGGAACAGAAGTATGTTAACATGGATGGCCTTCAACAACCACACGTCAATGATGTGAAGAGTGGGTAGCTGAACATTGAGTAATATATGTAGGAGAGTGGAGGACAAGCGGAGAGGAAGGAAACAGAGGCATGGCGAAGCCCTCTGCCCTTTCTGTCTCCAGTCAGTCTACTACAACATCTGGAGCTCACATCAGGCCTCCTCAGAGACTGGCACTACTGGAGGGAGGGATGAGAGGTGGGAGAGAGGGGAGGCCTGAGAGTGTTTGATCAAAATTTTAAAAAAGTACAGGAGAAAAGATGGGTAGAGAGTTTTAAAACAAAATTATTTTGAGAGTAAACAGGAAGATTAGAAAGATTTGTGAGGGGGCAGAAAGATATACTGGTGGCTGATGCTTGATACTGAGACAATTCAAATGTATAATGCAGCTGAGCAGTATGTTTGTGTTCATGCATCTGCCTTTGTGGTGTGTGTGTTTTGCTGATGCTTTTCCAGCTGTCATCTTTAATGCAGAGCAGAGAGAGCATGTTCACTAGTTAGCTTCTGTGGCGAAACACTATCTGCGGCAGGAAACAGAGCAGCCTGTGATCTCTGCAAAAACACTAATGGAAGACCTTGTTCAGATAGCGAACGTGGGTGTGTATGCATAAAAGTGCAAGTGTGTGTCTGTGTGTGCACATGAAAATAGGAAGGACGCCTTGCGAGTTGTCATAATTATAATTATTCCAAAGACAGCAAACCAAAGTTATATTTTTTTCCCCCGAAAATGAATGCAATTTGACATCTGCTTCTGCAGCAATTAACTTCACAACCACACTGTTTTTTTTCAGATAAGAAGTGATACTTCCCTTAGACATGTGAAAAAGAGATAAAATCACAAACCATTTTCATTTCAAAAGATTTTCTTATGAACCAAAAAATACCAAAAAAAAAAAAAAAAAAAAACGTATCAAAAGTTGAGCTATAATTAATAATAGCTGATGAGCTGTTGAAGCCCTATTTTTCCACTGTCTACTCAAATGCTTCGTTTTGATAAGACAATAACTAATTCAGGCCACAGATATTTTGCCTACAATTTTTTCATGGTATTGTATCCAACTGTGGTAACTTAAGTTACATGTGTTAGTGATAATCACAGAAACACTCAGACTATGGATAGCCATAGCTTCACCTTGGGTCACAGACTTGATTTGACAGGCCAGAATGGCTGCTGATCTAATAAAGTTTCTCCATGATCACGTTTGCTGAGGCAAACCTTATCTCGCCGGTTCGCGTTTGCCAGCTTATGTTCAATGCCCATTATACGCAAACTGGCTGCCAGTGAAATAGGCTTTCACTCATTGTGTATTGGAAGTGGCTAATTCACTGAACAAAGCATGTTGGGATACCTGGCTATGTGGACCAAGCTGGCAGTGCAAAGAGAGGGCGTGGGCCAATCCAAAGCTGGGGTCCACAAGCAAACAGCGGGACGGGTCAGATAGGAGTCTATATGAATTGTTTGCATATAGTGGACATGCATTGTTGAAGGTGCCGAGTCATGTCAAAGGCCAACCCAGGAAGACTCCCTACCCTCTACCCCCTGGTTCTATTCTCAAACACAGGTAACCAAAAGAGATTATTTCAAAACTGTTCAGCTATAAGTGCTTTTATAGCGGCTGATTGAATCTCTGTGGGGCTGAAGTTTATTTCTGTGTGTGTGTGTGTTTGCTTCACGTTTGCCTTCAGCTGTACTGGATTCGCATTATGCTTCTGCTGGTTAAAACGCAAATCTCCTGATTTTGCTGCTTCATAACAAGAGTTTATAAGGAAATAATTGGTGACTTTTATTATGACATCACACAGACTTTGTTGAGCCAGTAGCTGATGCATATCCCTCCTAGAGTGAGCTGTTGAGTCGAGTCAGACCGAGCCAATGCCAAGCGATCACACGTGTGTGTGTGTGTGTGTGCGTGTGTGTGTGTGTGTGTGTGTGTGTGTGTGTGTGTGTGTGTGTGTGTGTGTGTGTGTGTGTGTGTGTGTGTGTGTGTGCGCGCGTGCAGTGGTGATGGGGAGTGTGTGTGTGTGTGTGTCCAGTCTGTCCAGTATGTCCTGCTAACGTGCTCCTGGACTTTTCCTGCGTTCTAAAACTCATCAGGTGAATTCTAAACAAAACAAAAGTTGTTTTTTTTTAAAATAGACAAATAGCAAACCAAAACTGAACATTTGCATAAACTAAAATAAAATACATGCAATGATATCGAACAAAAATTAAATAAGAATACAATCAAATTGTGCCCACAATTCCAAATAGATGCAATATGCTGCCGTTTACAGGCACAAGATGTTAAACTCTGACTATTATGTCTCAAAAATGGCAAACTTGTAAAGCAATAAAGTAAATATAATATTTTTTATGTTTTTAGGTTGATTCAGCAGGGCTTCCAATGTCGCAATAACCAATAGTCGCGATTCCATGTCTAATGAGCGGTGGCGCCCTCTGGTGGCAGTAAAGTGACAGACCACTGACTGAATGAACTCATGAATCAGACAGTTAGAATCATAGACATGATATCTATGATTATAATAATGATAACAATAATGTCGCATGTTCCATCCACCGGTTACCTGTCGTGGTCGAGCACCGGCGGCTTATTCACTCTCATTTATTTATTTGGGCCTGAAGTTCAGCGATAAAGGTCCGACTGACCGGCGGCCCCGCGGACGCCGCTGGGGCAGCGACTCCATTTCCCAGACTGCACCGCTCCGGGAGCGTCAGCCATATTGCCTTCGCCTTAACGCGCTGGCTGGATCTGCTCGTTATCCACAACTGAAAATGTAAGTACGGCAAACATTGATATCGCAAGCCCACCGAGGGGCCGTTTAACGGGCTCGGCGCGTCCGTGTCCAGCGTGTCAGCTCGCGCACGAGTGTCCGGGCGTTGTACCGGTCGGCGGCGCGGCCCCGCGGGTCCCGGTTCACCTGAGGAGGGTCGGTGCGTCGCTTGGTTCTCTGTTGTTGTTTTTCCCTGTCACGGCCACGGCTAGCAGCCGCTGCGCCCTCGCCGCTCTCACACACCCGCCTTTTAAAACGCCACATTCGGCGTCGCGCTCGTCACAAACGAGCCGCTCCGCCCGCCGCCGCGTCCGCCGTCGGCCCCTCGGCCGCGCGGATGCTAAATTTGTAGCCCCGACGTCTGCGTCGCGAATAATGGCCAGCCGAAGGTGTGAGCTAGCTGGCTAGCTAGCATTAGCCCAGCTACAGATATTAACGTGAGATCGGTGCGCGGCGCCTGCGAATGCGACGATCGTCCGGTACCTGCAGGGTGCAAGTCTGCGACGACAGAGTCGCGCCGCCCCGCGAAAGTCCAGCGGCCCGTTACGTTAGTGCCATTTGTTAAACATTTCAACATAGCGGCTTTGGTTATATGATGCGTTCCGACCAGCCATAAGATTACGACCAGCGCGTGTCCACCATAGAGTATAATACAACAGCCCTGCAATCAGTTCTCCCTTCAGGAGGAGTTTTATGTTGAATTGTGACTGAATGTGTGTGAGAGAGGTGTTGACATGTTTGAAT
>CAAKHG010002796.1:7290-17436 GCA_901007715.1 Dactylopterus volitans
AATGCTGAATCGCTAAACTGTATAAAATTATACAGGAAACAACCCTCCCACACACACACACACACACACACACACACACACACACACACACACACACACACACATGCATGCACTCTCAGACCAAGTCTCTGTCTTGACACAACCCTTGGAGGAAAGCCTGATGGCAAAACACCAAAGTGCTTTTGCCACCACAGTGATAGCTGTGGCTCTGTGTGGCAACTGAGCCATGATGGCACAAGTCCATACTAACCCACTCACAAGCACACGCATACGCACACGCACACACACACACACACACACACACACACACACGCACACACACACCTACAAACACCCAACCTAGATGTCCAACCCAGCTGGATCAGTTTTGGAGACTGTTCAGGGCTGGTTAGCCCACAGCCAAGCAAATCCCCTGAAGAGTTCCAGAAGCCCAGCGACACAGACTGAGGCCAAGGCCTGAGGACAGACAGGTGTGTGAATCTTAGCAGAAACACCAGGAAAGGAGGCACATTCATGGAGAAGTGTAAGGTAGAAAAAAAAACAGCAAACGAGAGAAAAAGCAGCAGATCTCATCAATTCTAACCAGCAGTTCTTCATGTTTCATTTATTAACTAATCCGTTATCCATTCAAACAGCTTGTTAGCATGCGAAGCAGCATGCCCCCTCAGAAAACACCACATGTGCAGATCTGTTCACATCATGTAGGCTGGATTGAGTCTATTTTCACTGCCCCCTGTTGGGTTGGAGGTCAGCTTCAATCCTCAACTGAGTGTGCCACGGGCCCGCACTCTCACCTTAATGCTTGCTGGTAATTATGACACTAATGAGAAGACTGTGAATCAAGAGGGTTACACACGGACAGGAAGATGGCTTTGACACACCGCTTCAATAACGGTAAGGTCTGTCTTTGTAGAGCCCAAAGACGAAAAGGTTTCAGAGGAGTTAAGAGGATGCGGTGCGTGCGTGCGTGCGTGCGTGCGTGCGTGTGTCTGTGGTGAGTGTTGATACAGCCTCTGTAATTTATATTTAATATCTGCATCTGTGTTTGACAGCACCTAGCAGGGCAGCAGTCATCTCCTTAATTGGGTAGCAATGATTGTTAATGCATGAATCATGTGCAGCAAGATTTCCCATTAGGAGAATGCAATAGTGGAAAAAAAAAAAAAAACGTACAAACTAGACATTCAAAAAACACTAGTGTTAATAATGAGTGGGCAGACATGCTCTTCTAAATGCTCTGCGAGTGAATGTGGTAGCTTTTTCGTGACTGGCATTGCCTTGTAGCGTGTGTGACATGATGACCTCAGCTGGAGTGACATAACCTGCAGCAGAGAGCGCTGACTCAGCAAACACAGCTCTAAAAAGTCACCCCAAACCTCACTGCACTCACACACCCGCAAGGAAAACACTCAAACATGCAACCATGCACACACACACACACACACACACACACACACAGACACACACACACACACACACACACACACACACCCACACACACAAACACAAACACACACGCACACACGCACAGACACACACAAACACACACACACACACGCAAACACACATACGCACACGCACACGCACACGCAAACACACACACACACAGACACACACACAAACACACACACACACACACACACACACACACACACACACACACACACACACACACACACACACACACACACACACACACACACACACACACACACACAGGAAGTGACATTGACAGTGACAAATACCTGTTTGGGATATCACACTCAGCTGGCCTGCGCACACACACACACACACACACGCACACACACACACACACACACACACACGCACACACACACAGCCAAGGTTGGCACATTATTATTCTATTTAGGTTACCAGCACTACCTACTCCTCCCACTGGGAATTCAATAAGCAGACACACACGCGCATGCACATGCACGTACACGCGCGCGCACACACACACACACACACAAATCCATGATTTCCCTCTTTTGCTGCTTCCATCCTCATTTTCTCCCTAAATTTTCCTTAAACTATTGAGAAATAAATTTTACTGGTGGCAACAGTCCTCTCAGGCTTGATCATATTAGAGCCATTCCAGCTCAGACTTTATTCTGTATGTTTTAGCCCCGGCATCTTTTTTTCTATCCTCTGGTCCTCTCTTATCTCGTTACACACACTTCAGGCTTTGTGGTTAAATTATGTATTAAGGTCAATGTCAAAACACGGAACATGTGTAATCTGCAGGGAGTTTCCTTTTATTCATTATTACAGTGAAGGCTGAGCACAACTGTCAGCCAGCCACGGTTGTGCTCAGCATGGAAGCTTATGTGCTCAGCGGGGCCCCACCAAGCCTCTCTCCCTCGCTCTCCGCTTCCCCTCTCCACCTCTCCCTTGGCTTCCCTACTACTATCCTCTTCATCCTTCTCTCCTTCCTCCACCTCCCGGACAGACCCCTGATAGATTTACCCAGCTAACCCATCTCACTTTGGGATCTCCCTCTTCTTACAGCCGCAATCTGAGAGCTGTCAAGTGCTCCTATATGCCATGTCATAAATCTGAAGGAGAGGAATGAGCATGCCGGAGACTATGGAGAGAGAGAGAGGAGATAGAGGAAGGAGAAGGGGAGGGGGTGGGCATGTTGAGGAGGAGGATGGTGTCATGCCATCCGCTTGTAGTTTCGGGAATTTGTCTAATCTGGAATCATGTCAGGATACAGCAAGGCTATGCAAGGCACTCCTGCTCCCCTTCCCATGTGTATCCACGCTTGCACATGAATGAATAAGGAGAAGAAAAACAGGAAGATTGAAAGCTGTACGGAGAGAGGCTGTCAATGTCTTATGCTCTTTGTTTTAATTCAAGGTAAACTGGCGTTGCGTGTTGACAGGACAAGCTATCATCTCCTTGGATTCTGCTGTCTTCCGCAGGGATTTAGATCTGGGGGGTTCACACCTTCCTCTCTCCTGTCTCACAAAAGCTCAACACTTGACCCCTTGTTTTCTCAATTGCTGTCAGTCAGTGTCAAAACTGCCTCCCTGTGTCAGATGCGTATTGACAGCTGAGGAACAGCAAGCTGTAAGACGTGCCGGACGCCTTTAACCTTCTTGGGATCGCAGATCACTTCCTTGAATGGCTCATGGTTGGGGGCTAGGGGTGGGGTGGGAGAGAACACTTTGATAAATCTGGTCCAGCTTTGTTCCAGCCAGTGTAATTATCTGCGGATTAGATTAATTCAGTTAGGCTTCAGTTGCATTTGCAATACTAACAACATTCCTGGGAGGCGACCACTCTGTCATGTTAACCCTTCCACAGTTATGTCTGTAAGTGATAATAACTGGTGTTATTATCAACCATGTGACACGCAAAGACCCATAAATAAACATTTGATTCAGAGGAGAGGAAAGGGGAGACATGACGCAAGGCTGGAAATAAAAGAACTTCAACAGCAGAAAAAATCTTCAAAGCAAAATAGATCACGAGAAAGGGCACAAAATACAAAAAACAAACATTACTAATATTTGCATGATATCCAGTGTTATCATGCAAATATTATCACTGATGGGGTGAGTGATGGAAAGGGGTTAATGTACTCAATATCCACCAGACAGAGAAGCATGGAGGCCAAGGTTGCCTTCCCTTTGAATAAACACACACCTTCTCTTGACCTTCCTCCTCGTTCTCTGCTCTGCAGCCTGTCTCCTGGTGGTTGCATGTTCACTCTCTCAACTTTGTGTGTTGTGCTTAGGAAAATGCCTCCTGACTGGTTGGCCTAATTACTGGCTCTTCACTGACCCACGCCGGGCCAAGACCTCATCAGAACACTGATTCAACATGAGCCCCGCACCGGCCAGCACCTCACACTAATGAATACTAATGAATAATTATCACTGGCTGACTGGTGCGCCGGCCCACTGCAGGGACACATGATAACACACCCGCTGGTGAAGCTGTAGAAATGTTAGAGGCCCTTACCCAGAAAGCAGGCAGCTCAGGCTGCACATGAGGCTAAGGAGGAATATGCAAGCGTCCCTGAAGGGATGAGGAGGAAGCATGCAAGCCCTCAAGGTTAAACAAAAGTAGCACTGAGCGGACTGAAGCGGGCTGACCCCTGCGAGGACTGTTTTGATTGTCATGACCTGTAGAAGGATCCTCGTGTATTGGGGCATGCTGTGGCAGTTAATACAGTTTACCCGACACTGAGAGACTGAGTGGTAAGATGAAACACGTCAGCTACAGTCTAAACGATTTCAGGTCTCGAAACCTGCTCTGCTTTCTCCAGCTGTGCTAAAGTAGGAAAGTTCTGCTTTAAGATGACTTTGTGGACTGAAACAAGGGGAGAGTAGCGAATAAAAAGGATAGCAAATTTTGGCCTGAAGTAAGCGATCATCATAAGGCATCACAACTTCTTGCATGGGAAACATTGTTAGAAAATTTTTACCAGGGTGGGATAATGAAAATTTCAGCAGCTGATCAATGTTGATTAAACTGTCAATAAGTAGACATTCACCAGCCATTATCTTAGGTACACCTTGCTAGTACCTCCTTCTGCCTTCAAGACTGCCTTAATTCTTCATTGCATAAAGTAAACAAGGAGCCGGAAACATTCCTCAAAGATTTGGTCCATACTGACATGATAGCATTACGTAGTTGCTGCAGATTTGTGAGCTGCACATCCATGATGTGAATCTTGTTCCACCGTTCTGTTCCACCGCATCCAAAAAGGTGCTATATTGGATCTGATGACTGTGGCAATCATTTGAATACAGTGAGCTCATTGTTATATTTAAGAAAACAGTTTGAGATTATTTGAACTTTGTGACCTGGTGTGTTATAGTGCTAGAAGTAGCCATTAGAGGATGGGCACGGTCAGCAACAACACTCTGGTTTCTATCAGCTTACTACACTCAACAAGGCATTTTCATCCAGAGAGCTTTTGCGAACCGGTTATTTTCTCTTTTTGGACCATCCTCTGTAAACCGTAAAGATGGTTGTGCGTGAAATTCCAAGTAGATCAGCAGATGCTGACAGACTCCGACCAGCCGGTCTTGAATCATCGATTCCATGTTCAAAGTCACTTAAATCACCTTTCATCTCCATTCTGATGCTCGGTTTGAACTTCAGCAGATTGACTTGACCATGTCTACATGTCTAAATGCATTAATGATGTAGATGACCTTCCAGATGCAGGGAGGGAAGACAGCCATGTTGCATTGCAGCTTAGGACCCTGGGTCCACGACACACAACATCACACCGAGCTTTTAAGTCGATTTGAGAAAGATTTCCAGATCCTCTTGGACAATCTGGGCTGTTCATTCTTAGAAGGGTAGTGCTGCCATTGCACTTGTTAAATTTAAATAGTTCAAGTACAATATAATAGACCGTACATAGATGTTTTATATCTTATTTTCTTTTTTATGCCAACTCATTATTTTTCATTTTACAATAAAACAGAGATGGGGATTTGAGTCAATATGACTTGGACTCCAGTCAACTCAAGTCACTATTTAAGTGACTTGTGACTTGATTTGACTTGACAAGAACTTGGAGGTTAAAGTCTTGGGACTTTTGGAATGACTACCTTATTTTAAAGATAAGATACAAAATAAGTGAGTGTAATATTTCCCAGTATGCAAGCACAGACTGGGAATTGTGTTCTCATGATTGGACGTCAGTCAGTCAACTGACCAATCAAGCTCCTCGCTAAGGAGCATTTTTGTCATGGAGAAGCACAACCTCTCCGATCGCACCAGGGTATCACCTGCTAAGAAAAAGCAGACTGCAGATTGCAAGACATGCAAAACAAAGATGGCAGACAGCCAGAAAATAACATCAGACTTAGTTCATCATTTGAAGACAGTATGTTAGCCAAAATGGAGTAAATTAGCAATTCCATATCATTACAGCACTTTATGGACCAATTAAACAGGTTATGAATCTTCACTTGGAACCATGAGATTCAGCAGGTCATAAGCATGAGCAATGTCTAAGAAGCTTATCAAAACATAATGACACTTGAAAAACGTTGCCTTGCTTTATTTTAAATGAGAATAAAATAATCCACACTAGGTGGGTTGAATAAGGATAATAAACAGATATATTGCTGTCAATTATGTTTGACAAAGCAAGGATTTGACTCTTGATTCTTCTTGATGCATAGGCTAGTCTTCATCTCTGTTGTAATATCTGGCTTGTTGAAAGTGGAAAATAATTGTGTGATTAGACTGTTGGCTTTATGGGTGTTTGCATCTTTGTTGAAAAAAAAGCAGTTTCATTAAAATTAGCATATGGAATCAGCAGATGGGGCCTGGAATGTTTCTAAAATACAAACATTTTTCCAACATTCAATGACAATCATGTAGTTTACACTCTACAATTTAAACTCGTCTCGTCTCGTCTCTTCTTGTCTTCCTCCGCTTATCTGGGTCTGGGTCACGAGGCAGCAGTAACCTGCCGTCCAATCCACATTGCACAAAACCCATATGGTTCCTCGTGCAGGTGGTGGGCCTGCTGGAGGATGCACCCATGTCTCAGCCTCAGGCTGGACCTGACCAGACCCCATGTGCAAAGGCCTGGCCACCAGGTGCTTGCTGACAGGCCCCTTCCCCAGGTAACCCTCTAGATAGGGCACGCTGGTCCTTTGATGTTTTTCTTCCTATATACGTCTTTATGGACCATTCTTTGTCTGACTTTTCATCCAAGACCAATTTGCCATGGGAGACCCTACCAGGGGCTGCTCCCCCCAACAACATAGCTCCTGGGATCATTAGGACACTCAGACCCCTCCACCACAATAAGGTGATGGTCCACAGAGGGGTGTGCACCACTTATAATATAGATACAAGAAAAACAAACCGTGTACTACTCAATCGCCTACCACCAGATTGCATTGTTTATATCACAATGTAGTTACTGACGTACTATCTTCAAATTGTGCACTTTCTTTCTAAACAGTTTTCGAACTGGCCTTGTTAAATATAAACATTGACACCTAAAAGTGACACAAGGGAAATTTAAATTCATAATCATACCTCAAATGCAAATATTTGTGGACCTTCAGTGTGGATTTTCAGCCATTATGCAACAAATCAGGTCTAACCAGTGGCCTGCAAATTGTGGACAAGCGAATGGGTAAAGAGTTTTACAAGAATCACCTCAGCAATGTGCTTAAATTTTTTAGAAAACCTAACCAAGAAATCAAGCAGGTATTACCTGTTAAGCAAAAAATGTCATCTCTATATCTCCACCTTGGAAAAGCCTCTCCCATGCTGTTTTATCTTGGGTTTGGTTGAACTTTCTTTTTAGCTTGCTTTTTTTGTCATCTTTAATTTGCTTGTCTTGCTGCCATGTTGTTGATGGAAAAGGAGGAACCAGTGTCTTTATTGTTTGTGGTTGTTTTTCTGCTATCATGTTTGAGAAGTTATTCCTGAACCTGTTTCTGAAGATGGAATGGAATGGAACTTCGCACCCTTGCTCAGCTACTCTACTTAGGTACAACACTTTTTGCACAATTATTGCACAATTACCATTTAACTACTGAGGTTTAACTACTTAGGTGGAGCAGGTTAAATTTCTAAATTTAAACCTGTGCCTAATATGATCAATATTGCCAGTTGCTGTTAATTTAAAAACAAACTACATTTATCCGTTTCTTACATCATATATATTATGCATATTGCTTTACTTTCTAAATACTATATATGTCTATTTATCTATTAATTTATATTGTTGATTCCTATTTATGACTATTTATTATTTTATTCTGATAAATTATTGCTCCATGGTCATATGCATCCATACATCCATTTCTGTCCATAACACATGTAGTGAAGACTTTGAAATCGTTGTATTTAATGTATTATGATGTAAAAAATGTGCAATGTGAGCCCACAGTGACCTTGACCTTTGACCACCAAAATCAAAGCAATACATCTGACATTTTTGACAAATCTAAAGAAATACCCTCTAGCTACCGGCCTAAAACAGCTTATACACAATCACATCATAGCCCAAAGATATTGCAAAAAAGGGGGGTATTATGATGGTGGTCATTGGAGATTGTTGTTACTCTTATTTTCAATACTTTAAGAACAGTTTGCTGATAATACCTTTGAACCTCAACTTCTGCTGAGTCATGCCTTGGCTGACAAAATCCAATATCAACTATCAAAGTTAGATGAATCCCATAGTGACAACATCTCCAAAATGCTATCAGTGCTGCAGTAGAGCAGTAAGATACTTCCTTTTTTTTAAGTTTTTTTTTTTTTTTCTATTTATTCCGGTTTAGAAAGTGCTTGCCCATTTCCAAACCGGTTCCTAAAGCAACTCCCCAGATGTGTAACAAACCACGTGGTGCATCAGATTAGTTTGGATTAGTCTATGTTGCATACTCAAAATGATTGTTTTAGTGGTTTATTTTTTTTTAATTTGTAACGTTCTATCCTTGTGTGACTCTGGTGCTACGTATTATCAAAAGATTGATGTTGTTAAATATTAGCCAAATGTAGTTCAGCAAATAAATAAGCATTAGCTTATTTCTGGCATCAACTTATTGCAGAAATATTTGCATCTGTCAGACTTCTGGATTGTGTTACACTTAACAACCTTTAGTACTAGGCTTGAGTATGTGCTCCTCTAGAAAATGTGTGCCTCTGTTTTTATGTGGTCACAAGAGTGTCTTTTCCCCATGTGAGGAAATGTAAAACTTCTTGGTGCATTATTTTTCTCCCTACCGTTTGTTCTTTTGATCTGTGTGTACATTATCTCCAGCTCTTTGAATTTCAATTTCACTGTCATGTAAGCTCTTTTCATCACAGCCGACTGTTGCAGCTCTAATAATATTCAACTTTTAGGTCACAGTGGAATGCTAATTAGATTGCTATTTTAATTAATATGTCCCTGCAGGTTTCCATATCAAATCAGTTTTAATACTGCATCATGCACTTTGAGCCAATAAATTAAGAAGAGCCCCAAAATAAAACCACTTCAAAAAAGGGGGGGGTTTTGAAGTGTACAGGAGCAGCACTCGTTTGAACTGTGTTTACATAAATTGCTTATTGTTGCTTAATATACTGCATAATATTAACCACATTGGGAAGTGTTTGAAACTGTTCCAATAAGCTGTAATAGATGTTTCCATTTTCCTCTAATAAATCCATGCACAGACCTGCTCTTAAGATTAAAGTCTCATTATGAGGGCAGCCAAGTGTTAAATATGCTTTTAATGGAAGGCGAGTGCAGGACAGGTGTGTGTGTGTGAGCTGCTGGTGGCATTTCACAACTTTAAAGTACTTCACTTTCCATCAGCGTATCATTTGTCTGTCCACGTTTTTATGTGTTTGCAGGTACATTTATCTGCTTGCATGTGTGTACACGCGTGTGTGTGTGTGTGTGTGTGTGTGTGTGTGTGTGTGTGTGTGTGTGTGTGTGTGTGTGTGTGTGTGTGTGTGTGTGTGTGTGTGTGTGTGTGTGTGTGTGTGTGTGTGTGTGTGTGTCACCCCGGATTGTTCTGTCCAGCTCATGGTGTCCCATTTATCATGTTGAGAGGGAACGAAGAGCCCTCGGATATGAGCACAGCTGTATTCTTCTCATAATCAAAGGTCATGCTGGGGTCCAGTGTTCAAATTGCTTTACTTCACTGCAAAGCAGACACAGACAGCCACCACACATTCCTGTCGATACTCAACAAGTCGGTCTGGGTTAGGACAGTAAATTAGGAATGGTGGCCCCATTTAGATCATGTTCATTCACTTTCAATTTTTTTAAGAATAATTAGCATTAAAATAAATAACAATAATGACAAAGATTGGCCATATTATCTGTGTTGAGCCGCATCCTATTCAATGTTTGATATTTATGCACACGGCAGCCCTTGAACACACAGTACAGGGTACTTGTTACATTTCGGGCAGCATACACTCATGTTCTCTTATACCTGCTGCTGTTATTCATTATTGGGATTTTCAGTTCACATTAACTGCATTAGATTTGATTCAGGTTCGGACATAAAACTATTCTCTCAGGCTTGTTTTGGTTTCAGACTGAAAAGAGCAGTCAGGCGCGTACTCTATTATAAATGTGAGTAACCGTAAACCACCTATATTCATGTCTGTGTGACAGAAGTCCCCTCCCAACTTAAGTAATTATGA
>CAAKHG010002804.1:2093-13329 GCA_901007715.1 Dactylopterus volitans
ATACGACACTATTGTGCTCTTTTGTGCCCCTGTTTGATATCAGTGTACAATATTAAAGCAACGCATTGGCTAAAATTAAAAGCTCAGGCATGTGAACCAATAAAGAGACTTAAAGGCTCCGAGATACATCTGATGACAAGTTGAAAACACGCAAAATCCACATCTGGATGCACTCAACCCAAAAAAATGCTCAACCTGGCAGCCAGATCACATACTTTTTTCGTTTTACAACAAGAGCACTGAAATGTTTCTGAAAAAAAAGGCAAGAAATAGGCAATGCAGCAAGAGGATCCTGATTCATATTTGATCAACACTACTAGGTTTGACAGTTTGATCAGCATTTTGTTAGCCTGTAGTTGCCACAGTTCAGCTTTTAAATGAAAACTTGCAGGCAACAAGATGGTACTTCGACGTCTTAGCACAGAAATGATGAACTGACTCATGTCCCGTGCAGCAATCAGAATTAATTTGATCACAGTACATTGCAAAAAGTCCAATTATTGCCTGGCTGACTGCATACCATCCTTTTACCATGACTAAAGGCAGAGATGCAGGGAGAATATCTACATTTAGTAAACAAAAGCCCCAGCCAGCTAACAGGTTTACATAAACCTTCTTTGCTTTCACGTAACAATAGTAACTGCCAGAGGTTAAACAGGGCAGGTGACTCCAGCATGCAGACCTGCACTGATCAGAAATATACAGTTTATTTTTTAAACTTTCCTATTCTTATTGATTCAAACAATGACAAAAATGACATTCAGATATTTGTTAAATGGGTAAATAAACAATGCTGAAACATAGTGGCTTCCATCAAGTTAATAGTAAAATTGCTTTGTGTGCACATGCGGGGCAAGTTGATACACAGTAGCTCTGTGTTGATGTATGTTGACAGAGAGTCACATAAATAATCATTCTTTGGCTAACCAGACAAACTACTTATTGTCTCTTTACTTAGTTTTAATACCCGATTGTTCAGTTTCAGACCTCATCAGACATCATCTGAAAAATGCATCTGTGCATTGGCCCTTCATACATATTGTTCTCCAGAGACCATCCATTCTGTTTCATTCCAACTAGTTTCACTAGTGATTTAGCCAGCTAACTTAGTCTCAAAGCTTCAGTATTTTCAAACTTCTGTGTAGGGCACCATGACACCACATGAAACCACAGAGCTACCCACATAACAAATCCCAACAAAACCCCTGCTACCTTCTATACTACCATGCTGTCAAATTTAAATAAAGAATACGTCAGCTGAAATTGTACAGATACAATAATGTTGCCCATAGGGTGTAAGATGCAAGGCTGTGTGACAAAGTGTGGCTCTTCGACAATGATTTGGGCCTTTAATATTCTAACATAGCATTTCTGTTGTTTTTCTCCTCTATGAATAGTAAAATGACTTTCTCTCAGTCATATGTGCAGAGCATGTGTTTGTGTTTAAAGTCATGTTGCTCATTTCACAATATTTCAGGCTGGATTAGGAGACAAGTTAATCCAAACAGCACCAGTAATCTCAGCAAACAATAATAGGTATTGTGTTAAAATCACTAAACTCACATTTCATTACTGTTAAAGATTTCCTTAAATACTATGTAATGAGTAATCATCACCGTTGCCAGGCACACAACCTTAAAACTCTTCAAAATTTTCACAGATACTCACAAATTAGCAGTGTCCTGATTTCCCACAACTGATTACCACATCCATTCGGCATTTGGCAAGCATTGTCCCCAACTGTTCAACATTCAGTGCTGTAGCCTTTTTTGCGGGTTCTTCTTACGGAATACCACAAAGAGTCAAAATATTTTTAATAAAGTTCCTAGCAAAGAAAGTTACCCTTGGTGAAATGGGCAGCAAAAAAGAGTTTAATTTAAATCTGGCTCATTAGGCAGTGCAAAAATTGAGCCATTTTGACATTTTCAATGAATAATTTGGGAGGAAGTGTTAAGCTGAATTCTGCACTTGGGAGACAAGAGTATCTGCATCACTTTCCTGAGATACAGGCTGTTTGGTGGAATAGACACAGGCAGGCTGAGAACGTGATCAGGTATAGCAGTATAACATTAACTCCCCTCACCACAGCTACTCCATTCTCCCTGCACCCCTGCAGCATGAAGCAGAAACCTCAAGGGACAACAACTAAAAGTGTTGTCAGAGAGCCTCTGATCAAGATTTATATTGAATTTGAGTCCAATGTGTTCACAGAAACTCTAAAAATATAACTTCTTTAAATCATCATCTTAAAAAAAATAAATACAAACAACTCAATATCAATGACATGTGTAATCCAAATAAAATTGTTTGTGACATTGTTGTTTCAGTTATTTGTATCACTTGAGAAGATGTGGTTGCTGTCTTAATAATCAACCAACTCATCTACTAACTAACTAGCTATCTAAGTAGTCTGGAATTGCCTCCTAATAGAGTGCAAGGATGCATATTTCACACCAGCCAAGGTGAAAACGCTGCAGTTATAAATGTTGCACATTCTATCTTCAAAACAAAAGCATCCTGCTTTTTGTTTGTTAACAAGGGTTCTATATTGTTAACAACCAGAAGTGTGGTTGTCTTTCCACTGGTAGCCTGATAAATCTACAAAAAAAAGTCGAAACAAAATTTGGACCACATATCAGGGATCTATATGGTTATTGTCTTGCAAGAGAATGTTTTAAAACATCTAGTAACATACTAGCACTTATAGCAAAAAGTATTGTCTGCCATTGCACTGTCTGAAGTCCATTGTTGTGCAGTTGAAAATATCCATGCATACAGTATACATAGTATATGTAAGGGAATTTCTCATACTGATGTCAGGCTGATTATGAATAGGAGGCGAGCAAGCGAGTTAGGCTACAGTATGTAGCTGGTTTTACACAATCCAGTTGGGCTATTGATAATCAGTCTCTCAACAAACATTCAAACATTCATTCATTCATCGTCTTCCGCTTATTACGGTTCCCGGGATCGCGGTCATGCTGGAGCCGATCCCAGCTGGCAATGGGCGAACGGCGGGGTACACCCTGGACGAGTCGCCAGCTCATCGCAGGGCCACATGAAGGACAGACAACCACCCACACTCACCTACGGGCAATTTAGAGTAGCAGCAATTAACCTCAGCATGCTTTTGGAGGTGGGAGGAAGCTGGAGTACCCGGAGAGAACCCACGCAGACACGGGGAGTGCCTCAACAAACATGAAATCTTTAAATGTGATTGCCTAAAGTGTTGCAGTTGAAGTGGCAGCATTTCCTTGTATACAAAATTTAACTGCCATTTTGCGCACATTAACATGACAGGCACAATTTCCTATATTTAAGTCTCAGACAAAGACTGTGTCAAATTGTCCTTCAGCAATGCACTGAACCCTGACCTGGTTCTGGTGAGCAGGCTGGCACCTTCTGAATTATTGTGTGAATGGCTGAATGTTAATGTGGTGTAAAGAGTGCTGGCAGTATAGAATCACACTATAAAAATGCAATACATTTTCCATTTGTCTTCAGGAAAGGTCTCTACTGTGAGATTAGATAATACGTCTGCTATATGTTTTCCATGACTCTTTACATAAATATATCAATTTCTTCATATGCAAAGGTAAATCTGATGAAACTTTCACATGAGCAATACCTGTGTCAAACTTTGCATAACCTGAATTCTATTCTATCGCAATGCATACTTACAGGACAAATAAATATTTTAGAAAGAACAATACATTTACCCTCATACTGTTTTTGAACAAAATAGTTTGCAAAACAACGTGATCTTTCAGCTTTCTTCATTGAAAAGATTTGAACCCCATATGTCTGTGCCAACAAAAGAGGCCTCCTGAGAGCCACCTCTCAGCATTGATCCAGGAAAGAGATGAAATGTTGAGTCATATCTTAAAGGAATAAAAAAAAAAAAAATAAAAAAACATCTAAAAAGAGAAGAGGCTCGGCCCTAAAATCAGCTCTCAAGTTGAAGGGAGGAAGTAAAAAAGTTAGAGAACAAACAAACTCCTGGATGTGAACAGTGATGTGTAAAGGACCAGTTGATACTTCCCCATTTTCCACAGTGATATTCAATCATAGACTCTCTAATTTACCACAATTTTAATGCAGGGAAAAAAAAAGAAGAGGAAGTGAGTTTATTTAGTTGGCCTCAGAAAGAAAAGGGAGAGACATTTATTTTACAAGTAGTAGACACACGAGGTGAGGGGAAGGATGAGAGAACGTTAATTAGACAAGATCGACAGTGAAAGGTTGTGAAGTCTAATTAGGTGTGTTTGAAAAAAATGGGTTTGAAAGTGAGATCAGTCAACTGAATGAGAGACTTCATTAAAACTGAAACGAAACAGGGAAAGCAAGAGATACTCAGTGTATCTTTTAAATCACTTTGGGCGACATTTCAGATAACAACTGATTTGTTCTTTTGTCTGTTTCATTAGTGAAATACATTCTTGTCAATTTAATTTTCCTGATATGGAGAAGCCATAATTCTGTACCAGAGATGATCAAGTTCACAACCTTACAAAGGGCAAACCCAGATATTGTCCTGTCTGTGTGCACTTGGTTACTTTCATGGCACTTTAGGGCATCATTTGTAAATAAAAGTGAGAGGAAAGAACCTTAAGGGAAATATACGAGCTGAGCAAAATGGCACCAAAATACATGCACTCCATCAGTCTCAGCACAATGGCTGCCCAGTTATTACCACCTCTTTGCTCAGATATGGTCATCTGTGGGTGCACGTGATCAATGGACAATACTACAAAGACAAAGCTTCAAATTTAGGCATCCACAAACCAGTGGGTGACATCATGCTGGTTACATTCAGTGCTGTTATACAATAGATGATGTGACCTATGCTGCAGTGTGTAAAATAAAGGGCTAAGAGGTTGATTCATACATAGAAGCAATTTCACTCCTACAGTCTTTGAAAAATAATTCTGAATTGGTATCTAAGACACCTATTAGTGGACTATCACACAGAAAATGTGCTTTCCTCCCTTGGGACACTCCCTTAAATTAGGTCCAAACTGTGTTGAGAGAGTGCAATAGTGTTTAATGGTTGTACAGTAAATGAATATAGATCTTGTCTTCCTTGACACCATTTTTGGAATTCTCATCAGGTGAGCCAATCATTATCTGTAAATGAAACATTAAAATTGCTCCCTATAGTAGTTTTAAGTGCTAGGTTTAATAATCTTGCCAACTAAAGTAGAGTAATACTTATAACTTCATGACCAATTCTGAAGATAGCAAATTAATGATTTTTTGAAACATACACCCCACATGTATTTTCCTGGAGAATGCATATTTGAAAAAAGCTCCATCAGCGCTAAACTAGCAGTTTGTATTCTTGACAGGGAGTCTCAAAGCGCCTCAAGGTGTTTCTTTCATATAGATCTCATATATTTTTTCCACTTTCCCAATTCAATATGCAAGCTGCTATTTACCACTCTTTCTCTCTGCATTTACAGGGCTGATTCATCATACCATGATCCCACTCTCATGGCTCCATTCAATATTGTGCAGAAGGCCCCACTCAACCTCATTTCACAAACACAGCAGAGGCACAGCAGCCAAACTTCTTTTTGCACTCCACTCTTCTATTAACATTTCTCAACTAAAGAAACATGAGTGAGGACAAAGATTTGCATTTTTGCAAGATGTGACTTTACAGTTGCAGGGAGAGCGCCATTAGATTTTCGGTGCTTTGCTTTTGCTGTCTGTGTGTATGTACAGAGAATTTATGACCAAAACACAGTGTTTCCACTGCATTAAATACCGTAATTCTAAATCCAATTAATAAAATCAAGCATAAAGTGGCTGCTGCACTGCATATACACTGGAGTGTCCCTGAAACAAGTCGTAAACCACTAACTGCAGCACCAGAAATAAACCCCTGATCATAGGACCAGAAGTAAACAGCTGACTACACAAGTGGAAACAAATAAGCAGCAATGAGACCAGAAATAAACGACTGACCCACAGAGCTGGAACTAAACTGGAGATCACAGGAGAGTAGATAGATGACCAATTATCAAGCGATGAACAGGCAAAGCTCCAAGGGTCTGACATCCGTGAGCTATCCTCTCAACAAGCTGGTGCCCTTTCGGCTGCCTCTTAAAAGACTTGGTTGCTGTGAATTTGCTGTCAACGCTCACTGTCCCTCAGGAGATGGGTCAGTTCCTCCTAAAGGTTACATTCTGTTACTCCAGGGAAGGGAAGGGAGGGTCAAGCTGTTAATGGAGACAGCAATCAGCTGGTGATTACTGTACAAAAGGTGTGTATGTGTGGAGAAGGAAGGGTCTCTAAAAGATTTATAAGGTATTTCAGATGTCAAAATAAATGTGTAATAAGCAAAAATATTTTTTTTACAGTTTATAGTGTAAATAAAATTGGCATGTTTTTGCTCTGCTTATTCTTTCAGAAAGTTTTTTTTTTCTAAATAAGAAATAAAATTGCATCAGAAATGTTCTGAATATAAAATACACTCTGCTCCTATCTAATATTGATTTCCTTTGAAAGAGTATCTCAGCACAGATAGTGCTATTCAGTCATTGTTGGATTGTGGTTGATAAAATGTTCAAAGTGTGTAAAATCCAGAGTATCCTGGGCATTTTATCCACCTCAAAATAAGTCATGTTTGGTATGATGTTATGATTTTGATTTATGTTTCAAACAACATTTCATCATTGGATTATGCACAAAATAACTGATTATGTGCAAGTGGTGTAGAATTAGAATGTATAAATAGCTTCTGCAATTGTATCCTCACTGATAAAGGCACATACATGGAGGATGCAGTCTCCACTGCGCTGCACTCTGTGCTCACTCATCTGGACATTAACAACGCCTACACAAGAATGCTGTTTGTTGATTTCAGCTAAGCATTTAGCAATGCAATTCTTCCAAGTTAATCACAAAACTTGGAGATCTGGGCATTAGCGCCTCACTTTGTCACTTGATTATGGACTTTCTGACCAACAGACCGAAGCGTGTTAGCCTAGGACACACCTGCTCCACCACCATCACACTCAACACAGGCGTACCACAGGGCTGTGTGCTGAGCCCATTCCTCCACTCACGCTTCATCCACGACTGCAGGCCTGTAAATGGATCCAACTCCATTATCAAGTTTGCGGACAAACACGACGGTGATCAGCAGCAACGATGACACAGCCTACAGGAAAGAGGTACAGCATCTGGCCGCTGGGTGCACTGACAATAACCTGCTCCTCAACACCAGCTAGATGAAGGAGCTCGTCGTGGACTTCAAGAGAAGAAGAGGAGCTGTTCAATGTGTTTCCAGCTTCAAGTTCCTGAGGACCCATATCTCAGAGGAACGCTCCTGGTCCTCCAACACCTCCAGTCTGGTCAAGAAGGCTTATCAGCGTTTCTTTTTCCTGAGGACACTGAGGAACCACCACCTGTCTTCGGCGAACTTTTATTGCTGTGCAATTAAGAGCATCCTGACCAGCTGTGGCACAGTCTGATAAAGGGACTGCTTTGCTACAGACAACAAGGTACTACAGCGAGTGGTCGAAACCCAGCACGGCATTCGGATGTCAACTCCAGCCATCGAAGACGTCCAGAGGAAACGCTGTCTACACAGAGCTCGCAGCACCCTCAGACTCCTCTCACCCTGCCCATGGAGTCCATGCTCTTTTGCCCTCCGCCAGGCGCTTCAAGAGCCTCTGGACCAGCAGACTGAGGAACAGCTTTTTCCCCAGCTGTCACCCAATTGAACTCTGCCCCCCACTGACCTGCCCCTACATGTCACCATACACTCAGCAGAATCTGTATATTATATAGATATCAATATGCATATTATAATGATATTATAATAGCTCATATCACATCAATATGTTTATCACATCAATATGTATACATTTATCCCCAATTACTCCAATTTTGTTGTATGCTCCAATTTCGCTGTACACTCCAATTCCGTTGTCCTCTGTACAATGACAACAAAGGCTATTCTATTCTATTATTTGTATATATCCGGTACATCTGTATAGTGGGTATATTCTATATTCTCTGTACATAATGTTACTTGCACTTGCTGTTTCTGCGCTTCTGGTTAGATGCCAAACTGCATTTTGTTGCCTTGTACTTGTGTAATCCCAATAAAATTGAATCTAATCTAATCTAATAAAGTTGGGTTTCTTGTGTACAAACACTACAGGCACATGCATTCGAGGGGCAAAACCTATTCAGTTGCTGCTCACAAGGTAGTCAACCATTGTAATCAGTGAAGATTTTATTTTTTTAAACTGAAATTCCCAATGACCAACTTTGAAATGCCATTTTAAAGTTGGGTTTGTCTTTGATTAGCACTTTTTACATGATGTAAAAGATTAGCAAACATAACTTAACCGACAATCATCAGGTCTGTAAATGAAACTGTCAAACTATCAAACCTTTGTACGGTGTTCGGGTCTGTGGACCCGTTTTTATATTTTATCAAAAGAAAAACGATATGATTAATTATTTTTTCAAACTCAGACTCATTGGCCTTGGCTAGTTTCCTGTGAGGAACATGTATCAGAACAGATTTTCAATGATCACCTACTGTAAACCTCCCCCACACTTATAATACATAGAGGATGTTTGGGTCCACTGGGCCCAGAGCTACTAATTGTAGGTAGGAAATTGTAGGTCCTGTGTACCTTCATTGTTGCAAAATTCATGCACCAACAAAGTCTGCTCTTATATTCCTGCATATGTTGTCTGTTGCAACAACCAATTTTAAAATAGATATAAATACAACAATAAATACAGCTTTGCCAGTGTGGTTCTTTGTCACAACTGATCAAGATGGCCAAAAGAGTCTCTTCTCAGAGGGCAAGAAGCGCTTGATGATGACCTAGAGAAAGAGGTTTCAGAATGTGAGAATCATATTTCTCAAAAGTCCGACAGTAACTTTGAAGAAGAGGATGAGATTGAACATCAGTTATCTCCAAAATGAAGACGAGCCACAGACTAACAGGCTAGCAGCTGGCTAATAATGCCACAAAAGGATGGGTGGACAACATGGACAAGCTTGACTGCCTACAGCTGCAAATTGAGGACCCTATATGCTGGTGATATTCTTTGATATATTGTACATTTCAGCGTACAATGCCCTTGCCATCTGGATGGCACTGAACCCAGAGAGGAACAGAGGGAAGCTCCAGAGGAGACACCTCTTTCTCCAGGAACTGGGAAAGGCACTGGTGAAACCCAGAATCCCAGCCTCTTCAGCCATCATGAGAATGATTCAAGAGGAGAATGCTGGTGCCTCATCCACCCAATGTACACAACCACCATCTACACAGCCTCAAGTAAGTGTGTGATGTCATTGCAGTATACAGTATGTCCGACACTTGTGCCTTACGAGAGGTAGAGGTGTTAGTAAAACTCCTGATCTTTTCATTATTCTAGGTTGTAGCCAGCAGCAACAAAAATAAGCACTATGAAGTGTTTGGACCCAGGATGAACAGAAGAACACAATATACATGCATCAAGTTGCAAGCAGTACATATGCAGCACACACAATAAAAATGCCCCTCATGTGTTGTATAGGTTGGTATGAAAAGGCAATGTGTTCAATGGGGCTGATGTGTCGTCTAGACTGACATGGTTATTGTAAGTGTCCAGCCTGTGTTATGCAAACTGACCTGAATGGGTTAAATTCATAATGAAGTTTAAATAAATAAAAATCAATAGTTATGAAAAAACCTTGCTTCATTTGTAAACTTGTTAAATTCGTTCCACTCATATCTTGTTATAACTGATTTTCTTTATGACATAAAAAAACACAAACAGCAAGTAGCACTTTATTAGATCGCATTTATCAGTGAGATCTAATAAAGGTAAAGGGCAAATATTAAATGTACTTGCTGTATACATTGCCTGTAATTGGGATGAGGCAAAAATCTGTTGAGTTTTGAACATAAAATTGTTTGATTGTGTGTAATTTAACACTCCAAAATGCAGCAAGACCACCAGACTTATGAACACCAGCTGAGTAACAAAAATGCGAACTCCACACAAGGGTTAAATGGTTATTTAGCTAAAAAGAGCTGGCTAAAGAACAGGGGGAAAAAATTTATTGTTTCCTATGTTTTGTTTGTTGGTACTCAAGCTGTCCTCTTTCTTATCTGACAATATCAAAAGCATGGTGGTAACATGAGTGCTACTAAGTTCACCAAGTTTTAGAAAAAAAAACTAATACATTTAAAATGAATTTGACAGTTACTGTAAGACATGGGACCATGAGGAAGTGGCTTGCACCAATTACTTCAGAAGCTTCAGTAGCTGCGACTGCTCTGGTTACATCACTAAATTAGTTCTTAATGGAGCGAAATTACAAGATCGCCATGCTATTGCAGACCACAAATGGATTTGAAATATGTCCAGTGGCCAGCAATCTCCCATCTCAAACAGAAGTGCATCAGATTTTTGCATCATATGCATGAAAGTGGACACTGCGCAGACTCTCGTTGCCTTGTGGAACACCGGGACTCAAATCAACCCTTCTAATTACCTGGATCCATGATATTCATCTGGTCTTAACAAAGGTATATGATCCCTGTGAAATATAGAGCATTCACGTTTTTCTGCAGTTGAAACAGTTTACCAAACAGCAGGTACTTGTCAGCTCTGTTATCTCTGATAGATACATAATGAAGAGGGTTGCTTTCTGCTTTCACCGGGTCTGTGTTGACATTGTACAGAAAGCTGCGTTAAATAGGCTGCTACAATTATATAACATGAAGTGCTACCGTGTTAATATGGACTTTGGATAATTAGCCAATCAATTATCGGCTTCTGCTGAAGTGACATTTGGCTCTGACCATTCAGCAAAGTTTTGCAGCCTGCAAAATGTCAATGGGTGTTCCTATTTTGCACAATATTCCAACAAAATACCCAGAGAAAGAGGAAGGCACATAAAACTAAAAGGGACAACAGTGCAACATCTCTTTCTGAGAAGAAAGTGAACCACAACCAATTATTCTATCACCTAGAGGCTTCCATAAAAGGTTGACGGATTGTATGAGGCAGGTGATTAGTTTTAAGTGTCAGATGATTTGGCTGTGAACTCTGCACTTGGAGAACTATTACAAAGACTAATGGAAGGAAAGCTAATATTCCAGTAAAAAAAAAAAAGTCCCCAACAAGCTTTCTCTTTCCAGTGAAATATAGTGCAACACTTGGAAGTGTTGAAACAGCTTCCTCTGTCAAACACTCGGAAACCTTTTTA
>CAAKHG010002815.1:8616-23509 GCA_901007715.1 Dactylopterus volitans
ATATGTGTGTGTGTGTGTGTGCGGAGTGTGTGTGTGTGTGTGTGTGTGTGTGTGTGCGCCGTGTGTGTGCGTGTGTGTGTGTGTGTGTGTGTGTGTGTGTGTGTGTGTGTGTGTGTGTGTGTGTGTGTGTGTGTGTGTGTGTAGGGGAAGGGCACTGCTGTTTGAAGCCGTGTCATGCGAGTGTAGCTCTGCCTGCTGCCAATTAGATCCCAGTGTGCCGTTTATTTAATCTGACAGCGCTGGAGCAATCACTCTCAATTATCACATAAACTCTGACATAACCGATAAACCAGCCATGGTGATCCGGGCGGGAACGCGGGGGAGGTAGTAAACAGATTGAGTTACTCGTGCTCCGGCTGAAATAGCCCTCTTGTTTATTTTTGTTTTTCGTGTTCGCCTTTTTCTTATATACATACATATATATTTGCACAGGCTCAAAAATAAAACATCGCCGAGGGAGGGAATTAGGAGGGGGTTCGGAAGGTCGGGAGAGGGGTGGGGGGTTACGTCAGCATTTCACAGGGCCGAGACAGGACAGAGGAGAGAGAGTAGAAAAACACAGAGGACTAGAGGGAGGAGGGAAACCAGAGGCTGAGGGACCCCCAGAATAACACTGGGATCTGACCACTTCCTTCCCGGGAATCCCGAACTCTCTGCAGGCTGCAGGACTTCAGGGCTACCCGGCGCTCAACCTCTCCCCTCGCGGCTCGCGGCCCCCCCGCCTCCTTCCCCTTCCTCTCCAAAGGAATGCTGGGTTAAACACATCATTCCCCATACATGCACACGCCCAGACCACTGTGCCACTCGGGCCCTGTTGGCAGCTTCTCGCCCTCGCCACCCCCCCGAGCCCCCCCGGCCCCTCCTCGCCTGCTGCTTACCTTTCCAGGGCTTCCATCCTCATGCCCGATAACCGCTTCACTCTGTGGCTATCTGGAAACTGCTTCCTCAGTTCCTGTAGGCAGGTCTGCGAGGATGTGGGCAGAGGAGGGAGAGAGCAATTACGGTCGGCTGGAACGAAGCCTCGCTTTAACGCCGGCTGACGCAAACCACCTGCGTCGAGAAACTTCGCGCTCGACGTTCCAGCGAAACAAAAAAACGCACGACAAATATAAAGAAAACAGACTCGGGTCTTTGACGTGAAAATTACTCTTATTGGCGCTTTTCCACCACTTGGTAACTTTCCATTAGGAAAATAGTACCTGGTACCACTTTTTTAGTGGCGGCTCTCATGGGGTCGCTCACCTTTTAGTAGCTGGTGAGGCGCCTCACCTTTTTAGTAGCTCATAGTACCTGGTCGGCCTTTTTTTGGGACCCCAGGAGAGCAGCTACTAAAAAAAAAGTGGAACCAGGTACTATTTTCCAAATGGAAAACCATAAAAGGCGAGTGAGGTAGAGCCGGTAACAGTAGAGCTTCGATCGCGGCGGCGGAGGAGGTGCCGAGCGCCTCTAATCACATTCAGCATGATGCCGGGTGAAATGGAAAAAAGAAAAAAGAAAAAAATCGGCGCTGTGACCTGAATCATTCGCGCCATCCATCAACTGCAGTTTGGTTCATCCGCTGCCTTCATAAACGTCTGGCAGCGGAACTGAGACGATGGCCAACGGACGACTAATTCTAATGACTGGAGTTCTGACTTCTCTGTGAGTCACTCTTTTTAGAGCCGGGGGGAGTCGCCACATCCATACTGATGGGACACAAACCATTTCAATTAGCATGATCTCGCGTCCTCCTTCCTCCTCCTCGTTTTCTTTTTAATACCCCATGCAGATTTCGATCGCTTTCAGAGCTATGAATATTTCACGTCGTGAACTCAGAAACATCACATTAAACTTAACGACGGCGAATAAATCCTGAGGGTAAACGAGCGGTTGAACCCCCGCGAGCGGCGGCCAGGTTGGGCTCGCGGCGGCGGCGGTGGCGGCGGCGGCGCGCTCCTCCGCTACACCCGCCCGCTTCCAACCCTCGGCAGAAAGTGTTTTTTTCCAAAGTAACAGCCGGAGCGATGCCGTTTGGCCAAATAAAAATCAGATTTGCACATTTGGCAGGGAGGAGTGTGACAGAGTGAACGATGGCTTTGGAGGCTCTTTGGGTGTGTGAGGAAACACGGTAGGAACTCACCAGAGCCAAGTCATCCCGACTGCAGTCCAGCGCTGCGATCATCACCTGCTCATAAATAATCCATACTGGGCAGAAGACACACACACACACACACACAGACACGCACACAGAAAGGAGACTGTTAACGCCCTTTTCCATTCCGCTGTCCGCTGCGACATGAAAGAGTGATATATTGAAGCCTACACTTGACGCAGCAACGTAAACATGGTGAGGAGCAACAGGCCTGACAGTCGCTTAGATGCACTTTCCCATTACGGTTCACATGCAACCCCCCCCCCCCCTTTTTTTTCTCTCTCTCTATGTGGAACACGTTGAAGATAATTATCCTTGTTAGCAAACATACATTATTTTTTAACTTGGGCAGCGCTACAGTAATAATAATAACAAGCACACATGGAGGAACATTTCAGGAAAACGCCCTTCACAATCGTGTTATTTCCCTGCCGTCAGTTGGTCATAAATTAACGGCGGGTTTCTGGTTAAGATGTCACATTTGAGGAAATGATGTTGGTGACTTTCCTCATCCCATCTGAGCTCCGGATGATGGATGAACTGTCCAGCAGGTGATTACTGCCACTTTTCCACGACATGGTACCAACTCTACTCTGGTATCCGATACATTTCTGAGGCTACTAAAAAAGTAGCACCAGGTACTTTTTCCCCGAATGGAAAAACAAAAAAAGGCGAGTAGAAGGTCGTACCTTCTCGTGGAAAAGCGCCATTTGAGGGAACCAGAGGAGAAGTAGAGGGACGGGATGTTGACGGGGGTAAAGTAAGAGCAGAGCCCACTGCAGACGTTTCTCTTAAACGACGTGTCGATGAAACCGATGCCCAGAGCGACTCCGAACAAGCCCGGGAGGCCGCATGTGGTCCATTAACGGCGTAACGTGTCTGTTTTCGCAACGAGTCAGAAAATGTGCAGATATCGGTTTCAACACAAACACAATAAAAAAAAATTTTATTTGATCAATGGTGATGTGGAGGCATACGCAGTGTGTTTACACAAAAGGTGCTGACGGCGGAGCTCCTCGCCACAAGGAAAATTATTAATGAGTGTTTACATTAGGCTGGATTATTTTTGGAAGGTGAAAGGAGTATAATTTCTGCATCCCCACAGTCCTAAAGAACACTCGGCGTGTCAGCTCCTAAAATTAAACACTTTTCTCATCTGCGCAGCTTCTTCTTATCAGGGGCTGGTCGAGCTTCATGCCGCGCTACTCTGGCGCAGCTCTGCGCTCGGGCGCCGATCCTGTGGCACCGCGGTCGTGGCTGAGCAGATCACACGGAAACCAAACCAGTATTTGACATCTCTGCTCCGTCCTCCCTCTGCCCGGTGACGCTCGCTGGCGTCCGCGTTTGTGCGGGGGGGCGGGGGGGGACTTCTGGTCCAATCACGTCAAACTCCTGCTTCTTAAGATTCGCGAAAAAACATTCCCAGCTAACCGTTCCGTCTCCGCGCCGGCCCCGCCGAGAGCGCCGTCCTCAAGAAGCGTCCCTCGCAACGTGTTTTGTTTCGTGGTTATCTGTTCAAACATTTCACGTCTTCTCCTGTGTATTTCTTTCAATCAAGTGTAACGTTATAGCACGCTGACTAACGGCTTGGCTACATAAGCCAATTATTAGAATTAATGCAACATGCGAGACGGGACAGCTCCGGCCGGTTCAGCCAGATGAACACCCATGTTAATTGAATGTTCAGCTCCACCCCAAAAAAAAAAAAAAAAAAAAAAACTAGCCGGTCCGGCCAAAACAAACAAATGCCTGGAGTTTTTCTGGACTTTAAAAGATTCCAGCTCTTGTTTTGATAATTGCCATCTCATTTCACAGCCAATTTAAGGGCTGGTTTCAATAAAACTGTGGCATGTTAAGTGTTTATCCACTTCTTTTCAAGACTGTATGAATCATAATGACTCGGGGAAAAAGAGAGAGTTTTATTGGGTAATGCAGCAGGACAGCACTGCTAAAAAGTGCTCCCATTAAACCCTTAATGGGAGCTTGAACTCGCTCCGTCCTCAGAAATAAATTATAAAGAAATCAATAGAGACACACCAAAGGCAATTTTCCTCGCAGGCTCTAATGTCTTGATTTCTTAAACGTCTAACCTGCCCATTCTGATTTTCTTTCTAAGAATTACAACTGACAACATACACAAACAACTTCACAAAAGTGCCTTTTCTTTCGCGCACTGAAAAACACATTTCAGCATAAAGTGTTCCTGGTCACTGGACAGAGCTCAGGGAACATAAAACTCATGAAACGAAAACGAACTGTCAATATCTCACGATATCCATCACGTCCTCGGTGCGTTCTATCTATATTACGGCACACATGGCTTCATATGGGAGGATTTTATGTTTCCAATTAACTTTATACGGCGTCAGATTACAGGGCAGCTCAATATAGAGAAGTGCGCCGGGCTGCAGGGAGAAGTTTGACATGAATAAAGTCCAGTCTGATAGTTCTTATAAGACGGAATCATAGCAGTCGAAGTTAAGGACAAAAACTTATTTTGGATACACACAATTTTTTTTTTCCTTCCACTCACAAAGCGCCCCATACTGACGGGTTTCTATGTGTCAGTCAGCACCAGAGGGGCTATTAAGGCCTAAAAACATACAGTACATCTGTGGACATTAACGAGCAGACGAATGTCCATCCAGCGTGACACGCGAAGCTCTCATAGGACAAATTTGGAGGAAAAAAGGAAAACCTGCTTCATCATAACAGTTACTGACGTTGAGGTGACACAGATTTAATAGAAGGTAGGTGTGTCGTGGCATGTGTGTTCATCCTGTCCTGACCTGTCACGGTACGGACATCATGCGGTCAGACATCAAAATATGTCTGAACTAAAAAAAAAAAATAATAATAATAATAATCACGTAACATGACAGTACTCACACTTCAAGCCAGGTGGCGGTAATGTGCCTAAAAGCCGTTTGCCAAACCGCCAATAAACAACAAACGAAGAAGAAAATGTAACAAACCCGAGAAGAAGAGAGGCAGCAACAGTGGTGAGTCGCGAGGACACACGGGAGCTGCAAGACCCGCCTGCTGCTTTCAGAACCGGCTGTGGGAACGTTTTGGGGTTCCTTGAGGACGGCAGCAGTGATGGACGGTGCCTTGTTTGACAGTCGTGTGGTGCGTCAGTGGAAACACATCAAACGTGCTAATGCATATTAGACGGCCTCACCCGGACGAGCCAATGAGCAGAGCTCCGAGAGAGAAAACTGGAGTCCAACAACTTCCCCCTGCTGCTATTAAGAAGCCTCCACATGTGAAAGCAGGCAGCACCAAAGACGCTAGCGAGGCTGCGCCAATGGTATTTACGCCGACACCATGAGCCCGAAGTACAGGACCTGTATGCAGGGGTAGAGGACTCGTATGCAGTACTAGAGGACCCGTACGCAGGGGTAGAGGACTCGTATGCAGTACTAGAGGACCCGTACCCAGGGGTAGAGGACCCGTATGCAGGGGTAGAGGACTCGTATGCAGTACTAGAGGACCCGTACGCAGGGGTAGAGGACCTGTACGCAGGAGTAGAGGACTCGTATGCAGTACTAGAGGACCCGTACGCAGGGGTAGAGGACTCGTATGCAGTACTAGAGGACCCGTACGCAGGAGTAGAGGACCCGTACGCAGGAGTAGAGGACCTGTACGCAGGAGTAGAGGACTCGTATGCAGTACTAGAGGACCCGTACACAGGGGTAGAGGACCCGTACGCAGGAGTAGAGGACCCATACGCAGGAGTAGAGGACCCGTATGCAGGAGTAGAGGACTCGTATGCAGTACTAGAGGACCCGTACGCAGGAGTAGAGGACCTGTATGCAGGAGTAGAGGACGCATGTGCAGTACTAGAACCCTAACCCAAGCGGGTACGTTATGCTAGCAGGTAGTGATGTTAGCACGTAGTGATGCTAGCAGGTATGTTACACTAGCTTGTAGCAATGCTAGCGGGTATGTTAGGCTAGCGGGTATGTTACGCTAGTAGGTATGCTATGCTAGCAGGTAGTGATGCTAGCAGGAGCCCAAACAAAGTGAACTAAATTATACCATAAAAGCATGGTTATACTGCAAGTACACAGTGTACATACTAAATAATAATTACATTTTATTTATATATAAAATAATAAACAAATTAGTTTTTTTTAATAATTTGTTGATATCGTAGGTTTTTTAATCTAATTTCTTACGGCATAATAAGCAGTGTTACAAAAATCTTTTTCTTGCTTATTCAGATTCTGTGAATGTTTACATCCAACAATAAATATACAGTATGAGAAATCAAAGTAATTGTGCATTATGTGCTTAACGTGTCAGTTTTCCTCTTAAAAGGGCACATTTGAAAGGGGCCCCGGCCTGATGTGAAAAAAAATCAGATTTCTGCTGTTCAGACTGTCATGAAAAAAAATGATATAAGTGTGAGCAAAAAGTCAATTTGGGCCACTTTGCCTGCAGCTTTCGGGCCTATTCACACCTGCCTTGTTTGGTTCACACTGAACCAAAAGAATCCCTGGTTCGGACCTTTTGGGCTGGTGTGTACACACAAACCACCAAACTCGGGGGCGGACCAAACAACCAGACCTGGCCCCGGCCAGCGAGGTGGTCTCGGTTCGGGTCCAAACAAACCCCGGTGCGGTTTGCTTGAGCAGTGAAAGCGACCGCACCTCGGCTCGATCCAGTTCTGACAATCATACACCTCTTTGGACGCGACGGGCTTCCGTAGCCACGGGCTTTATGGGTAAACGTTTGAATTAGCACGCTGTCGGACCGCCGGTTAAAAACGCGTCATGGCTCAACATGGAGCAAAGAAGAGACGGGATGTGGATGGAGCTTGACCGGTCCACACATCAATGTCGCCTGAAGGTAGAAAAAAAAACTCTAGACGCTGCAAATTTTCTGCAAACGTTTGTAACTGCATGAAACAAATCCATATCGGCGCAGCACGCCGTTCCTCCATGGCTGTTTGTCTGCTCCGTCCAATGACTGAAACCATCTCTGCACACGCGCGGGCTCGTTTACAAATTCAGGGACTCCTGCAAAAAAACGTCAACGTGCATAAAAAGGAGCCGCGACAGACCAGAAAGGAAACACTGTATTTGGGTCCGGACCAGAGGAGGCCAACTGAGGGGGGGCTCTCCCGGCGTGAACGTGCCCCCTGGGTCACCGCCGTGAGCCTGACGGGTTCTACTGAGGGTCCCGCTTCTCGTTCTGGAGCAAAAGTCAAGCCTTGATTTGTGAGTTCCTCCTGGAGTGAGATGCCACAAGTTCCCAGGAGGAAACAGCTGTGCGTCTAAAGAAGCCCCCCCCCACCACATACACATTCACCTGCATCTACTCTCTCACGCCCCCACCTCCCCCACTTACTGTCGTCGCCCAGCTTCGACCCGTGCTCGCAGATGAGCTCCTCGCCGACGTCCACGATCTGCTCGCTGTTCCTGCAGTTGTCCTCCCGCCACTTCCGCAGCTTGTCCCGCATCTCTGTGGACGAGGGGTCATGACGTCACGGCCGGCTCACCGAGCACCGGGCGCAGTCTCGGCGACGGCCGCGCGCTCTTCTCGCCCGGTGCGAGACGCGGTTTGGGGAGTGAAGTCCTGCGGACGTGCGGCGCCGCAGAGCTTTAGCGTGCAGCGGCTCGTTGCATAAATAAGTACTTAAAGTGTTTGTGGATACTCGGATACTTAAATACGCGTTTACATTAACGTGCCATGTCATTTCGAGTCGGGGTAACGCGGACTTTAACCGGGCCAACGCTAGCTGTGGCCGCACAGTTAAGCTAACATGCTACAACCGTCGCTCCGGCGTCTCTTCCACGGCAGCCAGTCCGTCGTCACCCTGCAGCGGAGCGCCGCTAGCCGGGCACCCGCACGGGCACGTCCGGATTAGCTCGCCGTGCTAATTAGCCGCTAGCCGCTTCACGCGCTGACCCGCCACCTTCGGCGCGGCGGAGCGACAGCGAGCCGCCGCGTTGCCACTCCGAAGCGGCGGCGCCGAAGCTTCCGGACCGTAAAAAAACCCCAAAGCTCCCGGCAGCGGCCCGCAGCATCCGCGCGGCCCCGTCCTCGCTCTTACCTTCCCAGCCCACATCGTACATCTCTGACACGGACGCCATCTTTTCTCTTTTTTTTTTTTTTGTCTTCTGACAACACACACGCCGCGCTGACGTCACGGACGTGCCAGCTGTGGGCGTGGCCTGACGTAAGGCGATAGAACTCAAGACGAAAGTGGGAATAGAAATAATTGCACTGAAAGCGCCATAACAGCATCAGAAATAAATATATATTTATTTACGTTTTTTTACTGACTGTGTTTCATGACTGACTGTGCTGGACGTTTATTCTGATTTTTTTTCTTTTTTATAGTTATTATTATCATTTTATAAATTTGCATAATATTGGATTTAAAATAGTTAAATTTAACTCGTTTTACCACGCGGTTCATAACACGATGTCTTGTAGTTTTCAGTTTGTTCAAACAATTTTCAGTTTGTTCTCTTTTATGACAACAACAAGAACAATAATAATAATGATGACAGTTGGATTAAAAGCTACATTTTTCAGTAAAAGCATGAGCAAAATGTAGTTATATTTAACTCGTTTTACCGTGTTTTATAACGTGATATGTTTAATAGCTTTCTGTTTGTTATAATTTTTTTGTTTTAAAATTAAAATAGGGATAAAGGTTTTTATGGTAAATAACTTGATAACTTTAAAAAAAAATAATTTACCATGAATTTATGAATACTTTTGTTTTTGTTTATTGTGTATACTAAGAACAATTAAATGAATAAGAAAATAATAAATGAAAAACTTTTTTTTTCAGAAGAATAAATGAATAATTAATTAAAAAAAATAAAAAAATTGAAAAGAAAATAATAAATTTAAAAAATGTTTTTATTGAACCATTTTATATAGCCAGCATGATCTAATGTTTTTAAGTGACTGCCTCTCTTCTCTGCAGCAAAGGACTGAAAATCTTCACACTCACACACACAAACACACACAAATATTCGCTTTAGCAATATGCGATATAACAGCGAGTGGCTCTCGGACTCCAGTGCAGACGTCTCTGATCCACACAGCACGTGGTCGCGCTCCATTACCATATCTGTGCCATTCTCCCGCCCGGATCTGTGTATCCGTCCATCTATCAGTCAACTCTTCTGCACGTCATTCTGGGTTTCTGCTGCGCACGCGCACGCTCGCGCGCACGCTCGCGCGCTTGTTGATGCTCAAACCTGCTTACAGACACATTTCAGAGTTCTGGTGCCATGACGCGACGTGGCTCGCCCCAACCAGCCCGCTGTTATACATATTTTTTCAATATTATACACAGACAGGAAGTTATTTTTTCCCCCCCTAATGGACGCCGATGTAGAAAAACCTCCTTACATCATCACCAAATGGGCAAGTGCAAGTGCACTTGAGGACGGTAGAATATCGCCGTCTCCGATGCAAATAATAACACCGCGCGCGGTCTCAGTTACACTTGGCAACCTGTGCACTTGTAATTTTCGAGTCTGCACATGGCAGTCGGTTGATATGCGGTCGGGTTTCTGCTGGAGCACCAAATACCGACGGGAACCACATTAAAACAAGCGTGTCCACTGTCCTTTGAGGTGGAGGGGAATCCCCCTCACCCGCCCCCGTCTGCCGAGGTGCCACTGAAGGCCGAGGCCCTGATGGTGACCTGCAGTAAACACCGCGCTCGCTCGCCGTCGGGGGGGGGGGAGGACGTTGGGACGCGCTGGCCGCGAATGAGCCGCCCGTAGCTGTTGGGATGCAGCTGGATGTGGCGGCGCTGAAAAAAAGCAAAAAAAATGGCGCCTGTTTAACTTGGAGCGGCTCTGGTGTACAGAAATGTCACAATATGGGAGATCAACTGCAGCCATCTGAAAACGCAAAATTGCACTACTTGACTGGCGCTTACGTAGGTTTCCATGCTCTGGAACGCCCCCCACCCCCCCCCCCCTCTTTCGCATGGCGCATGGGACAAGCATATATATATATTTTTCCCTCTCAGTCTCCACGCACGAAAAAAAAAAGAAATATTCCAGTCGAAACACTTCACAGGCATTATGTTTTGATTTCTGACAGAAGCAATCAGAGCTGGCAATCGCCAAAATGAGCAGTTGGGAGCTAGAATTTGAGGTGAGGTTGAGGTGCTCGGCGCGGTTTTGAAACGGTTCCCGCCCCATCTAGACTTTCGCTCCCGCGCCCGGTGTTGCACGGCGAGCCGCGGAAAATGAAGACAGACGCAATTAGCGGCGATGTTTGGACCCGGGCCCTTCTGGAGCCGGCGGCACCGTGTTTGCTTTGAAATCCGATTAGGTCCCCCTGTCCGACCAAGTTGCTTTCACCTCGCCGCAAATAGCTAGATGACTTCAGCGCGCTCCGCCGCCGGACGCCCCCCCGCTGCACCTTTGACCTCGCCCATGTCCTGAGTGGGAGGCCCTGAGCGGGGACTGGAGGCGCGTCACGATTGGGCTTCCCGATCTTCTCCTCGGTGTTCCGGCGCGAATCGAAACCGAATCCCGAGATGCCAGACGGAGCCCGTGTTCCTCCTCCTCTGTGAAGTTTAAAAAAAAAAACTGAAGAAAATAAACATCAGAGCTTCATCATCTTGACTTATTGCATGTTCTTATGAGATGTTCATCAGCATGACGTTATAAGTTTTGGCCAAAGATGGTTTTTCATTGTTACAGTGACCTTGACCTTTCACCTTTCACCCCCGAGACCGGACCCACTCGTCCCTAAACTTGACCTGACATTTGTTCCAAATTCAAAGACCTTCCCTCCAGATGTTTCTGGGATATTATGACCACAAACCAGGGATAGAATTTAAGTCACTGTGACCTTGACCTTTGACCCCTGACCACTGAATTCATATTTATTCATTCATTCTTGTTTAACAACCAAATTTGAGAGAGCAGCCTTACATGCAAACCTGAGAGAAGCTTCCCCTGGACCTCAAAAATGTCATGTCACATAATTTTGAACTTTATCACGATCAGCACACGGCATTGAGAGTTATGGCCAAATATGTGTTTTGTGAAGTCGTATGACTTTGACCTTTGACCTCTAACCTCTTAAAATTACACCAGTTCATCTCTGATCCAAAAAAAGGTCTGTCAAGCGTTTCTGAGACGCGGCGTTGAGAATCCAGGCACAGACTTGAAGTCACGGTGGCCTTGACCTTTGACCTCTAACCACAAAAAAATCGAATCACTTCATCCGTAAACTTGATTCAACATTTGCGCCGGCCGTTCGTGAGAGATCACGTTCTTACAGGTGGGACGGATGTATGACCTGGAAGCTCCGCCTCCGGCCATGGCGGTCAGCGCTAGAACCGCACCGCCGGGCCTCCGAGCGCAGCCTCGACCAAAAACGCCACGGAAGCGTACGAAAGCCAAGTCTTGACGTCTGCCGGCGGCGACGGGACGCCGCTGACGCCTCCGAGCCAAACATCGACAAAAAAAAAAAAAAAAAACATGGCGGGGCGGCGTCCAAGAATCACACGGCCTCCGTTTGGCGTTCCAGCTTGAAACACGACGCACCGCTGAGCCCCCCTCAGAGGGCTCCAGCCCGGGGTCTCGCTATTGTTTCACCCGCTCCGATTTTCTTTACATCACTTTATCGGGGGGCGGTTTCATCCGGAACCCTCCACTTAGCTGCTTAAAACGCACGCACAGCGGCGATTATTGCAGCGAACTCGGCCTCCGCGGACGGAAGATTATTCAAATCTCATCCATCGAAGGGCGAAAGCCTGTAACTAAGGAGCATCAGCTGCACTTATCGGATTTCACTTGTTCGCTCTTTTCTGAGGCCGCTCACCACCGCAAATGTGGAGAAGGTAGCGCCGCGTTCTCCCCGTAATGTCATGCTTTCAGAGAAAATTGCAGAGGAAAAGTGAGGTTGAGCGTAAAAAGTGGGGGCGGGAGGTAGCGCGGCGGCGGCGGGGGCGGCGGCGGGGGCGGCGTAGCTTGCTTGGGGGTCGAGGGAGGTCACGGGGGTCAAGCACCGATCAGCTCCTCCATGATATTTGATCGCCGGCAAAAAAAAAAAAACGTTTGGTCGCTTTCATAGCCTTCGCCGCCGCCGCCGCCGCCGCCGGCTCGTAAGCGGCGAGGGCCGAGGCGACGCGCCGCTAACAAAAGCCGACTGGAATACACAATTGGTCGGGATCCCGTCCGGAGATGCCGAAGCCGAGGCGGCGAGCAGCGACGCTTGGCCTCGCCGGCTCGTCTGTCCTCACGTCTCCTTGATTTATATTTTGACAGATGCTCGAGCGAAGCCAGCGGCGGGTGTCTTTGGCAGTGTCGTCCCTCCTCCCTCCGCCTTGGATCGGTGTGTTGACCGAGGGAGCTTTTCAGGGAAGTGGGGAGCTGAGGTTTTTCCGTGGAACACTTGGTCCGCCACTCCGCCGCCCTTTTACGTTTATCCCATTAAGGCCGAGCAGGATTTTCTACTTCGTTCGCCGCGTAAAAACGGACGAATGATGGATAGCCGCTCGATTCTGAGGGGCTGACATGAGCGCGCGACGGCAGCCCCGCGCGGGGCCCGCCGGGGGTCACACACACACACACACACTCACACACTCGCGCACTGGCGGACGCTTGCTTGTATTTACTCCACTTTGCGTGCAGTACCGTTGGCCGGGCTCGGCTGGGCTGTCGCGGGGGCCCGCTCATGTAACGTCCAGCACCGAGAGGCCCCTCGGCTGGACGGCGTCACTGGGCCGCAGAGACCAGAGGCCAGGACGAAGACCACCATGGAAGGGGGCCACGTCCGGCCAGTCTGACGCTCACATGGAAACAGCCGCCTCTGCTTTATGGGGGATGGTTCTGGGATGTGTTCAAAATGCCGATAAAAACCCCAGTTTTCCGGGGTCGTCGATGCAAACCTATGTCGTTTTAAACATTTGTGTGGAATTTTATCATTTTGTGTCCTGTGGGGGGGGTCATATGAGTGTGACCTTTGACCTCTCACCACCAAAGTCTAAGCAGCTCACTCTTGAGCCTGAGCAGACGTCTTTGCCAAATTTGAAGACTCCCCCTCCGGGCCTCTCTGGGATGTCGTGTTCACAAATCAGGGACAGATTTGAGCTGATCTTGACCTTTGACCTTTGACCGCTGTACATGAGCGGGGGCCCTTTGGCTAAGGAAGCGTCCCCTACTGACAGACCTGGTCCTCCAGGGTGCCTGTATGCTGATGGTACCTCATCTAGATAGGAGAAGGAAGCTCTGATCCCAGACTTCCCGTCACCTGGTTCCCCTTTCAGGAGCAGGCCTGGAGACGCCCTTTGACCTGTCATCATGTCATTTATTCATGCCTGTGGAATTTTATGACAACAATATGACACTGTGACATATGGCCAAAGGTGTGTCTTGTGAGGTCATATGACCTTGACCTCTGACCTCTCACCACGATAATCGAACCAGTTCATCCTTAAACTGGAGTTGCCATCTGTGCCACATTTGAAGACTTTCCCTTCAATCAGTCCTGAGATTCATTCATTGAAGTTGCTGGGACCTTGACCTTTGACCCCTCTTCATCCTTAGAATCTGATGTGCATTTGTACCATATTTACAGACTTTATTGGTCGTGGCGTTCCTGAGAGATCGCGTCCACAGCAGCGGGACAGATGGACGTACAGCCCGCAGACTCCGCCTCCAGCCGTGACAGTCGCCATGGTTACATCACCCTCCATAAATCCGTCTGTGACACAAACCATAACGACTGAATCAAAATGCTGCTGGCTCATATCACAAGTTGATGACATCACCGCGTGACGACTGGCTTTGGCGAGGCGGATGTGAAACATCTGAAGATAAAATGAAGAGCACTGCTTTCATTGGCCGGGCGGGCTGGTTACCGTGGCAACTGACCGTGTAACATTCGCCCTGTTGGTTTGGATCAATATCACCGTCATGGCTGCGCACTAAAAGGCTTCAGCTGTTAGCTTAGCGGCGCAGGAAGAGAGGGAACAGCTCTGATTGGCTGCTACGACCATCTTTTTTTGTTTATTCTATGCAAAAAACTCTTATATGAGGTTTTTATATGCAAACTCTCAACAATTTGAAAATGGACCAGATGTGGGAGGTCATTTGCATCATCACCACCTAAAATAAAAAACTAAAAACCTGATGTTTATGTCTGTCAAGTCAATAATTAGTTGGTTTATGTTGCGAGTTAAACACATGAAACATTGGAAGATAGCAAAGACGGCGGTGAGGAGATATTTCTATTTATTTCAAGGGCAGATGAATCCATCAAAACATGTTTTGCTCATGAACATATTTAGATCTAAAAAAAACTTAAAAAAGCCGAAAAACTTGAGAAAGGGTAAGAAATGCTTTCTTTTACAATTTCATATTCCTATTTTTTGAGTTTAATTAGCAATAATTTAGGCAAGAATTTGATATACCTTCAAATATTGTTCAATTTCAATACTTCAATACCGTGGTTCATTGACTGGGATAAATTTTTAGTTTAGTGGACACACATTCTAGTGAGATGAAGAACTAGGAGATACTGCAAGAAATTACGTCTTTACATGCAGTAACACTCAGTACTGTGAGCTCAAAGGGTTAACGCCCATATATGGACAAGGAAACGGCTGGTCCTTTATGCTAAGCTGACTTTGCTCCCGCTTCATTCTACGTACACAGACATGAGAATGACATCGTCCTCCCCAGGAAATTCCTGCCGGTTTATACTGAGAGGTGTCCCTAATATTTTGGTCAACCCACTTATATGCAGTTTCGGTTGAAT
>CAAKHG010002819.1:8011-19718 GCA_901007715.1 Dactylopterus volitans
CTGCAAGAGAACTTGCGAGGTTTATAAAAATGCAAAACTCCTTTAGCTTAACTGATATTATCAGGGTACCAGCAAGGTGAGTCTCAGACTGATAGCTTAATCACATTAACCTGCCACTTCAATCGAAAAATTACCTTCTAAACAACATGTTTCGTGTATCTCTCTCTTATGCAGCCTGTAAGCCAGGTCTTCATTGGAAATGGGAGTTGGTTCTCAATTAGCACAGCTGGATAAATAAAAGTTATAAAAATAATATAAATAAATAAAAAAATGTTCATCATGCTAATCTTATATTTATACCGACTGCTGACAGTGGTGAATTTTCACAAAAAGCACCACGTAAAGTCCAAATTTCAAATTTGTGCTTTATAAATATCAGATCATTGTCTAAAAAATGTGATAACATCCATAAAAATAAACTTTTTTTTTTTTACTTTTACTTGACCTGGCTGAAGTCAACTATTGTCCTACCACTGAGTTAAGCGTCTCCTCCTAATTATACCTACGCCCATATCGCTTACACAACAAAACAGGGTTAAGTTTATTTAGAATTCCCATTTTAATTTATCCACCACCTCTGATGTGATGTTTGACACATTTTAGGTTCTGGTTCTAAAACCACCTCTATCAGCTTCTTACTACCATAGGCAGGGGAATTAAATTACTTCTTATACTTTACAGACAATTAAACCCACATTCAGGAGTTTGTGCAATTCGTTTCACCTTAAGTAATGCATTCTGATAACATTTTAGTCATTTTGTACCTAAGACTGAATAAACCCTCTGACTCTCTAAGTAAAGTCGTTACAGCTCTCAGAAGTACATTGGGGTTAATTCAGTCCATCTATGTACTTACCAATTCCAGTGGCAACACCCTGGACTTTATGGGATAGGAGATATAGATATGAGGCCCTACTGTGTCATCTGCTGCGTTGGATCATTTTCTAATCAAATCTGATGCGACTCCAGCCTGTCCATGTTTCGAGGACAGTAATTTACCATTTACCACATAGTGACTATAACAAAAACAGCATATTGCTCTCACCCTCAGCTTCAAAACTTGTTTTCGGGAAGACAACCTATCAAATAGCTGGTGTTCCTCATAGCTGCGAGTGCGACAGAGGGATGGAGAACAAGCACACCCCTCACTGATAAAGAAGGCAAATGTGGTGCATCATGCGAAGAGCACACACAACACATGGGACCTTGCTAACCGGCTGTCGGGAAATTGCCCGGTGACCTAAAGGTCGTTTTGGCCTGCAGTGTACACTCAGCATGCAGGCCAAAACACACAGTTTTGAATAGGAGCTCACAGACCTCTTGAAATCCAGATGTGATGAGGTAGGCATGATGCTCATGCAGCAATTAATGAATGAATTTTTAAAAAAGCAAGTTGCTCAATATTTGAATTTGGCAAAATAGCACAATCATTTACATGCAAAATATTGCTGTTTCTCTGAGAGCGAATATTATAGTATTGAGAATTTCCGATTTATTCATAGTACTGTATGCTGGGTTTGGATCTCACTTGGAATACAATATCAGTGTTATTGTTGTCTTTAGAATATACATATAGACATCGGTCAAATCTAAACAGGCTAAAGTGACATATATGAGGGGATCTGAGGTGGAGAAGGAAACAGCAGGCACGAGATGGTGAACAGTTTGGAATCAGGCTCCAAGCAGGAAATTAGAAATGTAATTGTATGGTAATAAAAACAAAACAGTATTTTATGCCAACTTTAATTTGAGTACAAACAAATGCAAACGATGAGCTCCAGCACATCCCATTTCCACAGGTTTATAAACCTTTGAAAGGTTATTCTGGTCAGAAAGCTGAGGTAGTGACAGTAACAGAAGTGTCAGGACCTGTTGTTTATGCAAGTATGTTCCAGTGACTTAGAGTATGTCACAGTAATCATGACAGGAGCAAAATGAAAATCAGAGCATGTCATTATATGGAGATGAGACCCAGTCAGGTTGGCAGATACAAGGGACAATGAATCCAGTTAAGTGGTTAAATGAGTAATTCTCACCTTTCAATCAGCATGAACCAGTCTGGCCTGTCCCCTCTGACCTCTGGAATCAACGAAGCATCTTCTTCCACAGAACTGATCCTCATTGGCTATCTTCTCTTTTTGAAACCATCCTCTGTAAACCCTAGAAATAATGTAGTTGTATATGAAAACCCCAGTAGAGCAGCAGTTGCTGAAATTATCAGACCAGCCCATCTGGCACCAGCAACCACGTTCAAAGTCACTTAAACCACTTTTCTTCCCCATTCAGATGTTCAGTTTGAACTTCAGTAGATCATCTTCACTTTGTCTGCATGCCTCATTTGCCTTAACAAACAGTTGAAAAGTTTACCTAATAAAGTGGCCATGAATGTATTACTTGCAATATTCCAAGAACCTAAACAAAGTGGTTCCAGCTGGGGAGGAGTGACTGTTGTTGGGTGAAAAAGTTAAAACGTTTGCAGATTCAAACCATCCTCAAAAGAATACATGAATGTCCCAGTTAATTGCACTTCCATTCAGTTGCTGGACAAAACAATAGATACTCTGACCCCTGTGCACACCGAGCATCAAACCCACAGGATCCAACATTTCCCATAATTCTAAAATCTTTTTATAGACCCTTCCTGCTTGGTGAACTGCCACATCCTTTAAACTCAACACCCATCTCCAAACTCTTCCTGATGACAATGATGACATCTATGACCTCATCAAAAGACATAAATTCAACTGTATCATTGGCTAAGTAACTAAGAAACATGATGTGTTCTGATCTTTGTGTAAGAAGGTGGTGACAACATTGATGGCATCCATGTTTACAAGGAATATACGGTACAAACTCAGCAGTGATCATTGCTAATTCAGCAGGTGAGGGAACATCAGAAGGTCTTGGTGCAACAGTCTGGTCCAGTGTGACGGGCTGCAGGAGTGCTGACTGAAGTAGATTCCTCAGTCTGTCGATTGCTGCAGATTTCCTGAAGCAGTGACTGACCGCAGACAGACGGCGTTGAGCGTCGACGAGCTCGCAGGAGAGCCGAGTGGTTGGAGGATCTGAGGGGATTAAGACTGAATGTGCAGGGAGATGAATGAGACCTGGAAGACATCCACACAGTTCTGTCCTCAGTCTGTGTGTCTGTCATCACCACACACTCCTGCAGCTCTCTATTGTTATGAATGGACACCCACTTCTCAATGAGCCTCCTGTGTACAGTGTGTGTATGTGTGTGTGTGTGTTTGTGCGCTCAACTGATAATCTCTCAAAACACTCTAAGCATTGACGTTAAAGCAGCAGCTTGTGTGAAGCTCAGTGATGCAAGTTTCACAGCTTTACAAAGATGACCACCTCTCACTGCTGTTTACCCTCATTGTATAAAATGGCTTTGGTGATTATGAGCATTAGGATCATTTGTACAATCATATGTCTTTGTCACAAAGTCAATTCCTCTTTACTCAGTCACACCTGGGACACTGTTCCCCTAACTGTACATGGGTGGCTTCTCATAGTTGCTGGATCATTCAGGGATAGTTTTTGTTGAGGTTTGTATTGTTGACGGATGAAAAGTCAATGAACTACCTCCAGTAAATGATGCTCAGCAGGTTCTAAGCATTGAGAAGGTCGGCATTAGTGTCCTATCGAAGCCTGAATGAAGCATTGAGGATTGGGACATTTTAGTGAAATTAGAAAAGGCTTGCATGAAAAATAAAATCAATATCCATTTAAGTTTTTACTATATTTTGAATATCTGAATATGTTTTCTTAGCTCTCTAATCTCTCACCAAAACAGTTGATCTGCTGGGATATACAATGCGCTGCTCCACCGTACCCACAGGCATAGGAATAAAGGCAAACTGCAGATTAAAAAAAAAAAAAAAAAAGTTCCAAACAAAAGAGGCATTTGAAGGCCAGGCAAAATGTATGCATCGCTAACAATGCAGACAAAATCTTACATTTTGAATCTAGCCCTTAATAGTTGTAAAGTTTTCTGCTGTAAAACTGGGGTTGATGTGGCACGTCATGATTAAAGGTGGGATAAATTGGAGGATGACGAGTGGTGAATGCGCTCTTCATGATAGATTCCAGACCTAACAGATGACACGTGCACAGAACCAAAGGAGAGATCCCATTCAGTCGTCTCTCGGACTGTGAACAAAGGATGACAGTTTGAGTGTATCCCTCATCTTTGATTCTGCATTCTTTGAGTCCTTCTATTGTGCCAACCTGTCTTCTCACTTCCTTTGTTTGCCTCACCTTCCCCACACCTTAACCAGCGGGGACTTTAAAGAAAGAAAGATGGAAGGAAGGAGTAGTCACAGCTGTATGAGAAGTCCTTGGCTATGCAGCATAGATGATAAGCGAAGCATTTATCGTGTAATTTGATAAAAGTCATCCCGTGTGGGATAAACCTGTTTCATCATCGCCTTCAGAAGCCTGTCCTCTCTTCATCTCCTCTAGATGCCTCCTCATCTCTCCTTGCTCCTTGTCTCCTCCTGGTATAGCTGTGGGATTGGAAAGGCCTTCATGGTGGTGAGGTGAGTGATTTCAAGCTAACAGGTGGAGAGAGGTAATGAGTCAGCACAAGCCAGTGAAGTGATTAGTTTGTGTCGTTTCTGGCGATTTTGGTTTTGGGTGCTGAACATATTTGTAGAGTTAGTTTTAAATTTAAAGTCATGTTTGTAAACTTAACATTTGACACTTCTGTCTCACATTAACACATCACCAACATTTGCTGCCATCTCTTCTTTCTGGAGAGCCATTCTAATGCAGCTACACACACTTTGGATTCTTTCAGGTAGGTCGGTGAGGTTTTAGATGCGTTTTTTTTTCTTTTTCTTTTTTTTTCGGTGCAGCCAATCTTCTTGCAAACAACATGGCAGAATAGCTGTTGTCCCTTTAAATTCCAAAATAACACAGAAGCAGGGTCATGATCTTATTTCAGTTAATGGTGCAGTAATAACTTATTGTGATTAAGTTTTTAGATTTACAAAAAGATCTGGACTACGCACAGCTCAGATCCAGTGACCATGAAAATTAGTTGCTCAAACTTGTTGAAGTTATCACAGAAGACATTTTTGAAGTGTTTGGAAGTGACTCTCATGAACTTCTCTTACTGTCCAATCAAAGACGGAGTATATTTGCTTTGTCTCAAATGTCCAAAAGGCTTCCATCGAGGAATGAGCACTTGATTAATCCAAACAAGAGGCTGAAACTGAAGCTGACACTTCAGGACATATGGTTTGTTTCCAAGATAAATGTTAGCTTGATAAATGTTAGATTTCAATAGATTAATAACAATCAGTTGTTAATATTTTCAGGTGAGCATGTAGGAAGCATGTGAGCAAGGTGAAATCTGGGGTGCCAATCGGGTTATTGGGATTATTGTTACCTCAGTCATTTCTGCAGCATTTTTGGGTTGTCTGATATGAACAGTTGCTACTTAAAGCTCAAAGATGTCAGACTGAACATCAGCGGGCAGCTTAGAGGTAGCATCATCTTTTAAATGATTTTATCAATATGAAAATAGTTTTGTTTGCCTTCACTCATGTGCTCTCTTATATCCTACAGACTTGATGAATAAACCAACTCAGTTCCGTGAGTTAACATGAAGTCACCTTGTCAGTCACAGGATTGCTGTTCATCTCACCTCATCATCTTCCGCTTATTCCAGTTACGGGTTGCAGTCCTGCTGGAGCCGATCCCAGCTGACAACGTGCGAATGGCGGGGTACACCCTGGACGAGTTGCCAGCTCATCGCAGGGCCACATGAAGGACAGACAACCACTCACACTCCCATGCACATCTACGGGCAATTTAGAGTAGCCAATTAACCTCAGCATGCTTTTGGAAGGTGGGAGGAAGCAAGAGTACCCAGACAGAGCGGGGAGAGAGAACGGGGAGAGCATGCAAACTCCACATAGAAAGTTCCCAGGCCAGGAATCAAACCTGCAACCTTCTTGCTAAGCACCGCACCACCGTGTCGCCCCTGCTGTTCATATAACACAAATCAAATCAAATCAAATCAAACTATTTTGTATAGCACCTCTTAGACATGTAAAATGCAACATAAAGTGCTTCACAATATAACATCAAATACAACTATAAAACCAAGTACAACCATTAAAAACCTGCCCCCCACAATATCAACACACGTGCGGGCACACTCAAGCACACAGGAAAACAGACCCATCCACACACATACCCCGACACTCAATTAAAAATGTAAGATATAGCATAGAGACAATGGGACAATGGCAAGGCACTGAGGATCAGGGTGTGGAAAGCACTGACCATTGCTGTCTCTTTACGTAGTCTGATGTAGTTTACACATACTGCTTTCATGCTGAATAATAAAAAAAAAAATGGATATGCAAGGCGTTTAAAAGCAGGTTTACTTGAACCGCTTGACGGTTTTCTCTTTGTTTTCTCTAGTGATGTCACGTTAATGACTTCATCATTGTGCCGAGCACACCGAGATAATAATTGGAAAGCAGCATGAAAGCCATGGAGATTAGGGGTGTCAACGTTTACAAAAATTTCTACAGGTGTACATGGGGCTGTAAAATAGTGTGCACGTGTACACGTTGTTTATGAATTTTGACCACAGTTGCGCTGTACAACCAACAGAGGGCTCCATCTCTCCATTCATAGACCTCAATCCCATTATTTCAAAACCGTTCAAGTAGTTAACAGACAAACATTTATAGATCAAAGTGCTAAAAGTGTACATATCATTCTCCTGAGTAAGTAAGTCTTGGTATAGCTTTGACATCCTAGAGCTAACGGCCGCTCTGCAGGGAACTTCGTAGCCTGGCTCTAGATATTTCATTAGCTTTAAAAATACGTCGTCTTCAACAATTGACACGGGCATGTTGAGGGCCACCATTTCAGCTTTTCAGTTGTTGATAGCTTCACTCGTCACCTTGTTCACTGCCTGGTTTTTTTTATGCTAGGCTGTGAACTGCTAGCACCATTGTCAACAGCAGTCTCAGCCTGCAGCTTGTTCGGGTGTCTCCATCGCAGGTGCTTTATCCTGTGCTGATAAAACGAGCCAACTTGGTCTGACAAAGTGTACACTGAACTGTATCTCCATTTAAAAAAAAAAAAAAAAAAAATGCCACACATTGCTCCGCTTCTTACGAACCACCCTCGCCTCCACTGTCAAGTTAAAATCGCATGATACGCGATACGTTGTTTGTGCAACGTAATGTGTCCCATGTATCTGTTCCGTATGACTGCACCCCTGAGAACATTTATTGTTAAGTTAATATTATCATCTTTACCTTTCAGGCAGCATTTACACCCCTTAATACTTTATTGTTCGTGAGAAACAAATGAGGAGGAGGAAAAAAGAATGATGTGTCATGTACACGGTTATGATTTGCTATCCGTGTACACGTGTACACGTTTAGATATTGACAGCCCTAATGGAGATGCTGGTCAACTGTGTCTCCCCTACTTTCCACTTTTGTCAGCAGTCACAGATTACTGTCCAAATAGCCACTTTAGATGTTGAAATTGGACTTTAGAACGCATTTCAAAATATTGTCCCTCGTCTAAAGATTCTGTGTATTTGACGCATGAGGGAGGTCACATGATCCTCTTCAAACTACACGTTTTTCTCATGAAAACATGCGAGAAGTAAAACAGGAAGTTTGTTCCTAAATTGACATCTCAGAGAAACAAACCCAAGGAAGACGTTTGTGTTAAAACGGAGCCACCAAAGAAGAAGAAGGAGGAGGGAAGGAACGTGAGTGATAGAATGGATAATACAAAATACAATGAGGATTTTTGTTGTGTTGTCGTTGGCTCACGTGCTACCAATGTAGCGTCTTTCTAGCTGCAGCAACATCATTGGTTATTGTTGGTTATCATCAGTGTTAGAGATCACCCCTCCCCCAAGTTTCATTCAAGCCATGTCTTGTTCTCTTATTGGCTATAGCTCACCACTGACTGATCCAGATACTCAGACAGCTAAAATATCTGGGATTCATCATCTTTGAGGAGTTCACTCATACTGCCAAATCACTGATATGTTTGTTCCTTCCTGTCTCTTTTTCTCATTACCTTTGTTAGGGAGTCAGTTCAATAAATTTTGAAGAGAATACTTTCACATAATTTTAAGAGAAAACCGGTGTTCCACCTGAGTACTTGGCTATGGAGAAGGACTGGTTGATCCCACTGACGCTGTTGTGTTTTCTTCTTCACATACAGAAAATGTCATTTGGCACTGAAAAAAAAAAATCTGATTACCCATAGAAAGTTGAAGTGCATATAAGTGAACTAACTGATTGATATTAATCTACTCCTGGTCAGAGGAGATTCAAACTTCCCGAATGATGTTTACTCTTGACACAAACAACAAGAGGACGTTTGTCTACATAAACCACTATCATCGTCTCTCATCTCAGCAGGCTGAGCTCACTCCAGGAAAGCTACGGCAACGTTTCCACGGGACGCTAAAATCACCATGTCATTTGTTTTGTCTAGAGAGTGTTGGTTCATCCAGAGTAAGGAACATACAAAAACGCAAGGGGGGGTTGTTTGGCTAAGGTTGCCCAAGTTGCTCTTGGAGAGGGATCAAACCTTGAGGAGGCCCTTCATCATCATCCTTCACTCCTGCTGTTCTTGTTATGCTTAGGCTTTTAGATAAACTCCCACTCCAGAGGGCGAGTTGCTGGCCGGGGCCTTTCCTATTTTACTGTCATATCTGAAGAAACAAAACTGCTACAGAGTTCCGAGAGGTGCCGTGTGGGTGACTTGTGCGGAAGATAAAGCTTGTCATCATGCATTCCCTTACCTGCTCGCTTGAAACAAACATGTCAGTCCTTGCAGCCTCACAGCCTGCAGAGGAAACACATTCCACTTTCTGCTCCTGCATTAATCCAATTACCAAACACCTGCAGACATGCAATAACAGTCCCTGTGCCAACATACCACCTACTCTCCCCTGAGTTCAACTGCGTCTCACTTAAAAGCAGTTATGCTGGATTGGCTTCAGCTAATTGTAAATTGAAACAGTCAGTTAGTCGTGAACTCAGGATTTCTTAATTAAGTTTCATCGTTCACCTGAAAATGTCACGAGTAAAGATGTGTGTGTAATGTAATCTTTTGCACAACCAAATGTCTGTTTTGTAAGATAAATATGATGAATAGAGGATTAGACCAAAACTGTTCTTTGGATGCTAAGCACAGGCAGAGTAAACATAAGTTAGTGTACCTGTGAGGATATTTTGACATACTCTGTTGACATACTCGTTACGCAAGGGTTTAAGAATTCAATCAATTAGTACTTCTCAAAAAAAAAAAAAAAAAACAGTAAAGCCTAACGGACCTGTATGAGAAAATCACCCTTCAGAGAAAGTTTAGGTAATTCATGCTCTCTAGTCCAGAGTGTCTCATGGGTATAAGAAATTAAACTAAGATAAGAAAATATAAAAATACATTTGAAAAGCGTAATACAAACATTTCATGAAATACAATGTTTTAAAATATTTTCAGCAGCAACTTCGAGTGTATCCCCTCCATGGACCATCACCTTAGGGTGATGGAGCGGTTTCCCAATGGTCCCAGGAGCTATGTTTTTGGGGGCAGCAGCCCTTGGTAGGGTCTCCCATGGCCTGGAGCCAGGCCTGGAGCCTGTCGGTAAGCTCCTCGTGGCCGGGCCTTCACCAATGGGGTCTAGTCAGGTCCAGCCTGAGGCAGAGACATGGGTCTCTCCTCCAGCAGGCCCACCACCTGCTGGAACCATATGAGTCTGGTGCAATGTGGATCGGACAGCAGGCCACTGCTGCGCCCGTGACCTGGACCCGGATAAGCGAAAGAAGACAAGATGGGCCGAAAAACTTAAAGTGCATACCGCAGGTTAAAGGATTTATCTTCTTGATATTTCTGGACGCCTCCCACTAGAGGCGTTCCAGACATGTCCCACCGGGAGGAGGCCTCGTGGCCGACCCAGGACCAGATGGAGGGGTTATATCTCTCGCCTGGCCTGGGAACACCTCTGGAGGAGCTGGCGGAAGTGACTGGGGTGATGGTCGTCTGGGCTTCCCTCCTGAAGCTGCCACCCCTGCGACCCAGACTCGGATAAGCGTCAGACGACGACAAGACAAATACACATATTTGAAAAGTTAATGCAGTTGTTTTTTTTTTACCTTTTTTTAATATAAAAATCACAAGCAGGAGACAATCTCTTCAGCTCAGGCTCGGATCAATGCTGGCAGACTGGACCTTGTGAGTTTGGTCATATTTTGGTAGTTTTCTCCTGCATTTCACAATTTACCATCATGGTAAAATGTGTTACTGCAGGCTGCATAAAGTCCAGTGTGCCAGAGGATCGTGTCCACTGATTTCCTAACATGAAAACAAACTATACTTGCTTTCCTGGTGCCTGAACTGTTGTGCAGTTGAAGGACCAGGACACCACTAGAGAACCTGTTGCGACAAATGCCATTGTATGTGGTGCTCGTTTCCTCTCGATATGAAAACAGAACCGAACCATCTTACTTACTGCTTCGGACAAAGGACTTCTCTCTGTACTTGTTCTATTAGATCTTAGTGCTGCATTTGACACATTGACCATCAGATCTTAATACAGAGACTAGAACATTTAATTGGCATTAAAGGAACTGCAGTAAGCTGGCTTAAGTCCTATTTATCTGGCCGCTATTCTGCCAGGCCAGTTTGTGAATGTTAACAATGAATCCTCTTTGCATGCAAAGGTTACACACAAGGTTCTGTGCTTGGACCAATATTATTCACTCTATATATGCTTCCCTTAGGAAATATTATAAGAAAACACTCCATAAATTGTTATCATCATATCATTGTTATGCGGATGATACCCAATTATACTTGTCAATGAAGCCCGACGAATCCAATCAGCTAACTCAACTTCAGGCGTGGCTTGAGGACGTAAAGACCTGGATGACTTGCAATTTTTTGTTCCTAAATTCAGACAAAACTGAAGTTCTTTTTCTTGGGCCAAAACACCTCAGAGACGGACTATCTAATGATATTGCTATTATGGATGGCATTAACTTGGCCTCCAGCAACACCGTAAGGAATCTGCAAGTTTCACTTACAAATAATTGCAAAAATCAGACATATATTGTCTCAAAAAATGCAGAAAAATTAGTCCATGCATTTGTGACTTCCAGGCTGGATTACTGCAATTCCTTACTATCAGTCTGCACAAACAATTATCTTAAGACTGCAATTGGTCCAAAATGCTGCTGCAGGCTTACTTGTGGTTCCCAGAATCTCTAAAAGTAGATTTGGAGGCAGAACCTTCAGTTATCAGGCTCCTCTCCTGGTCAGGGGGGCAGACACCCTCTCTACATTTAAGAGTAGGCTTAAAACTTTCCTTTTCGATAGAGCTTATAGTTAGGGCTGGCTCAGGCTCACTTTGCCTTTTCCCATCTTCTTCCTCATCCATTCCTGCATGTTACTAATTTAACTTCTTCCCTGGCGATGTTTTCTTGTTTTGCAGAGACGGAGTTTATGTCCATTACGGACCTCCACCACCGTTATCATTATTATATTACTGCTGATGATGTTACTTTCCATTCCCTACCCCCCGACCCTCCCTTCTATTTCTCTCTCCCTCTCCCTTTCCCTCTCTCTATCCTACTCTCTCGCTCTCTCTCTCTCCCTGTCTTTCTCTTTGTCAACCCAACCGCTCAAGGCAGATAACTCC
>CAAKHG010002822.1:3643-13757 GCA_901007715.1 Dactylopterus volitans
CTTCTCTTTTTTATTTTTTTTTTTTTTTTTTTTTTTTTTTTTTTTTTCCCTCTCTCTCTCTCTTTTATTTCACGAGCTTGATGACAAACCAGCCTCTCGGCGTTTTTCGCTCGGCGAGCGTCGCCGCTGCTCTCTCTTGTGTTTTTCGAAACCACCGCGCACAAAGTCGGTCTTTTAAAGTTAGAAACCCCCCACACATACACACACACACACACACACACAAGTGGCTGAATGTTGCTGTGGTCATCTTGAATAGATGTTCCAGGATTCTCTTAAAAAAAAAAAAACAGAAATAAAACAAAACTGCAGACTCACCCCACTAGAAGTGTGAGTGTGCCTATTTTCCAGTTTATTTTCTGTTTTTTGGGTTATTTCTGGCCCAGGCTTTGGGCAGCCAGTCTATAAACCACCATATGTTAAGAAAAAGGCTTTTATTGTATCTGTTTTATCCTCTTCTGGTGCCCCCCCTCCCCAAAAAAAAAAAAAAATTGATGAAATTTATGATGGGAACTCCTGTTTACTGCAGTCGCCGACGAATGCTTTTTTTTAGTTTAACAAGAAAGTAACCTCTTGCTCGGGTTATTATTGCGCGTCGCAGTCTGTGCTCCATTTCATTTGTAGAAAAAAAACTAAAAAAAAACAAACCACTGCATAAATAAAGTCTGACTGACTTATTGGAAGTTGATTCAAGCGCAGAGGAAGAAATAAATGGTCTCCGTCAGTCAGGTGGGGATTTGGAAGGAAGGGGGAAAAAAAAAAAGTCGTTGTTGAGAAAGGAGAAAAATGCTATTAATAACCACATTTTCCACACAGTCGCATGCATCCATCCAGCATTGAGTGAGTTTATAACGTCTACTGTGGTCAGCGGACACTCATCAAGTTGATAGCTTTAATCTATTTACAGAATTTCCCTCGGAAAAAGAGTCAGAAACGTTTCGACGCCGCCGTTGCAGTTTTAATTCTGCGCCTTCGGAATGCCGCGAAGAGGAAAATGACACACAGGTGCGGACTGCCAGAGGTTTGATTGTGTTCCCGAAGCTGGCGCCCTGTCATCCGCCAGGGCGACATAAGCTGCGGAGGATTTTCCGACGAATTCCAACCACAATTTCCTCTCGAGCTGATTAAATATGACGGCGTCAGTGGCAAGAATATATATGTAAGGGGGAGCGCAAGACTGCTGTTCGATGCCCTTTGCCTGCTGCTGACATTCTTGACCTAGGGTTAGGGTTAGGGTTAGGTTAAAGATGATTTGGGTGAGGTCAGAAAAGATATTAAGTTCATACGTTTACTATTAGAAGGTAGGAGTAGGGTTAGGGTTCGGGGTTGCCCCCCAACCCTACGTCAAGGATGTTTGGAAACGCCACTATTGTCCCTTAAACCTTAAGATAAGTGCTCATTCGAACCCAAACCATTATCTCCCCAAAGCAGATCTCAAGCACGGTGTTGACACGTCATAAAATATCTTTTTTTTATTTGCAACATGGGAGCAATTTAATTGTGCTTATCTGTTGTATCGTTGGCTCCGACTAACTATTTAACCATAAGAATCCCCGTCGGGCTCTTTTACAAGCAGAAAGGCTTTTTTTGTTTTTTTTTTTTGTCCGGATCATATTCTCTGTGCTCTTCTAAGTGCAATATTTACCAACCAGAAGTTAAAAAAAAAACCCCAAAAAAACAAAAACCAGATGAAGTTTCACGGATAATGAAAGAATCATCGGGGAGCCGCAGCTGCCTGAGCGCATCCCGCCTGATGATCCGCTGGCCGACTTTGCAGGGAGCTCCGGAATGGATTTATAACCTTTATCTTGACGGACGCCAAGCGTGGTGGGGTTCCACAGGGCCGCCTGCGTGCTGCGGCGGCATTTATTTATGTTTGCTGGAAGACTCGGCGGCCACGAGGCCATCCATCACGTGGGTTTCATCCGCCGACGGAAGAGCGGGAGGTGGAACGCTCCCATCCCTTTTTTTTTTTTCTTGTTGTCGGCTTCGCTCCTGATGTCTGAGAGGGCCGGCGCTTGGAGAGGCGGGCGGGAGTCTCGATCATGCGGTTTGAGGCGCTTGACAGCGGGTCCATGCAAAAACAATCAGAGTCATTAGTGGGAGAGAGCCGTCCTCCCAGCGGAGCTTGGGAACCTCCGCGCTGCATTTTTTCTCGAGGCCTCCGAGAGACCAGAGCTCATCCCAGACTCGGAGGGAGCGTCGGTCGTTCTGGGAGGAAGCCGCTGCTGCGTTCTTAATCACATTCTGGTCAAATAAAACTGTTTTTAGGACAAACAAATTGAGTGCGAGGGAACGGAAACATGTCTGAGGGCCGCTCTGGGACGCTCCCCCGCCACGCTCTGATGGCTCATTCGGAAATAATTGGAATCATGAATTTTTTTAAGCCTGCCAGTCCAGGCCGACATCTGATGTGCACAACTCCGCTATGCTGGAAGCCTCTATGAGGGGACGACGGAGCAAATGCCTACGAAAAAAAAGGGATTTTAATATCCATTTGCGAAATGTCAGATGTGATGTCAGAAGTGTATCTTTATGATGTCATAGTCGAGAAAATGTGTCATTATGATGTCATACAGTCGAGTATATGTGTCTTGATGTCATACAGTTGAATAAATGTGTCATTATGAGGTCATACAGTCAAGTAAGTAAGTCATTATGATGTCATACAGTCGAGTAAATGTGTCATGATGTCATACAGTTGAGTATTTGTGTCACTATGATGTCATACAGTCAAGTAAATGTGTCATTATGAGGTCATACAGTCAAGTAAGTAAGTCATTATGAGGTCATACAGTCGAGTAAATGTGTCATGATGTCATACAGTTGAGTAAATGTGTCATTATGAGGTCATTCAGTCGAGTAAATGTGTCATTATGAGGTCATACAGTTGTGCTACAGATGTGTCATTATGACATCATACAGCTTTGCCACAGATATGTAAATATGACCATACAGTCAGGGAAATGTGTAATTTTTGATGTCATACATTTGAGGAAATGTGTCATTATGATGTCATAGAGGAAAGCAAGTATGCCATCGTGTCATAAAAATATGCCATTATGATGTTATTCAGTCTAAGACATATGCCACGATGATGTCATACAGCTGTGACACATGCCATTCTGATGTCATCGAGTGGTGGTACAGCGGCATTGTGTTGCCATCCAGTTGTGGTACAAATAAGCCGCTTTGTTTGTCTTTCGGCGGAGCAAACATGCCGTTATAGCTTACTCAGAACATCCTGGGAAAGCTTTGTTGGTTTTCTTTTTTTTTTTAAACTTCTCCTTTTAAACTAAAATATTAAGCTTTTTTTTTTTTTTTCCCAGACAGAAACCATGTTGTCATCAGAAGTGAGCGGACGCGCTCGGATCTCGGCGGATGCCGCGGCGCTCGTGTCCCGCTGGCTAACGGCTCCTGCATTCTTAAAGCAACGGAAACCATTCAACCATCAAAATGTTCAGCCATCGAAGGACGCGCGTTCCTCCGTTTGCCCTTTTCATAACTTTTCAAACTTTTAACAGTGTTCGTTTTTTGTTTTTTTTGGAAAAAAAAAAGTTGTCTTTTTTTTGTTTTTTTGTTGCTTTGATACGGTGTGTGATGTCTAGACTTACTGTATGACTTATTTATTTATTTTTTATTTTATTTGCGAAAAATGGGACTGAGCAGAACCTGGAGGGTGTGATGCAGGGTGTGATTCATTGGTGAAGAGTCGACAGACGCGTCGGCTTGGCGGCGGCTTGGCGGCGGCTTGGTGGCGGCTCGGCGGCGGCTCGGCGGCGGCGGCAGACGTTCATGCTAGTCTTTTAACTGGAGCCGCGTAGTTTGAAAGGAGAGTTCATTCTCCTCGACCCGTTTTCTCTGCTCCACCCACAGCTCCCGGACCCGCTCGGTCTGCGGATTCCGGAGCTGCAGACTTTCCCGACTTTCTGGTCTTCTTCTCTGAGTTTTTATCCCACCTACTCGGCCGTCTGGCTGCCGCCGACGTCGACGTGTCCGCCGCTTCCGGCCGGCTCCTCCTCACCCGTGGCTCGTCCCATCCACCCATCCTCCTTCCTCTCTTCCATCCAGCTCTGCTTTTGGCTGGACCGGCTGCCTCCTCGGAGCGGAGACGTTTGACCGCGGCCGGCGCCTCAGGATCTACACATGGCGCCCGCTCGCGCCACTGGAAGACAAAACTGGAACGCAGACACACGCTGGGCTTCTTCCTCTCACATGTGGCCGTCTTCTTTGAGGGGAAACACCAGCCTGTAGGGGTCCGTCTCAGTCAAGCCTTACGTCAAAAAATTAGGACATCTTCGGAGAGACGCGTTCATGCTGCGAAAGCACAGCGTGGGTCGGAACCAGGAGCCTCGCTGCCGCCTCGCTGAAACCTCCCGCCGTCCTGGTTTCGAGGCTCAAAAACATCTTGCGGTATGTCAAAGCGGAGTGGAGCTGCGTTTCGTGGGCGGAGACGGCGCTCTTCAAAGCTCACACCCAAAAATTCCCCCCCGTGAGTGAATAAAAAAAAAATAAAAAAAACTCCCTTTAATCGAAGAAAATTGGCGGCTGCGGTGAAAACGATTTCCAGGGACTGAAGTAAAACGGTAAACGGTGGTGGACGCACTTAACCCATAAGAACCTGGGCCCGTTTTCTCCTTTTAGGGACTTTCTACAACTGCGCAGCGTATTTTACCATTTTTCTTCTCGCGGCTAATTATGTCACATTGAATTTTTCACGTGGCCGCTCCGAGGTCAAAAGGCCCGGGGGGGTGGACGCGCTTGTCACCGCAACATTTCGCAAACTTGGTGTATACATTCATTTGTTCCAAGATTTGTGGTCACAGCAGGATAAATGTTTCGCGGGAGCTGCTGTTTAAGACGCTAGAACTGTTTAACTGGACCTTAAGTGGCAAAAAAAAAAACAAGCTTTCAGAAACGAGTCCGCCCTGCCACCTCCGCTGACCAGGTGCGCCGCCATTTTGGAAAAAGATGTCCAGGGGAACCCAGAAACTCGCACCATGGTTGTCCCACGACCCAGCCGGGATGTCCAGCGAGCGTCTCTGAGGGATTTGAGGAGTTAAAGCGAAGCGTTAAGCTGTTTCAGGAACGTCTCCGGGACACTTCCTGGTGGTGATGGTGGTGAGAGCTGGGTCAAAGTGGGTTCTTATGGGTTTTAAAGAAAACGCTGCAGAACTGAACCCAGTAGGAACGCCGGAGCTGAGATGACGGTCGTTTCCTGGTCCAGTATGATCCTGGACTTGCAGAATTATTGTCCTGCCTGAACCTCCAGCTGGCTGGCTGGTGGACGGTGGTGATGGGGGGTGGGTTTGGGGGTCCCAGGTATTTAACCTCTCGTGGGGTCACTGGTACCTGCAGGATCGCTACGGTCAACCTGAGCATCATCGACCCATCCGGGCCACCGTGCGAGTCGTCTCTTGGCACCGACGATGCCATACGAGGTCAAATACCGGGACCCCTACCAGTCAGCTAGAACTGGGGAAGCGTTACGGATGGTCTCTCACTGGTTGTTATTGACCGGAGCACCTGGCGAGAACGTTCCTCAGAGGTCCTCAGAGGTTCACAATGCGTCACCTTTTTCACTCTATGCAACCCCGATGAAATCGCTCGCCGTTGTTCCAGGGCGACGGGTTCTTCAAATTGGCAAATGTTGCACATGAGGAAGTGACAGACGTATTTCTGCTTGACTGGACTTTCCCCCCTCAGCCTGTTTGTGTCTCTGAACTCAAATGTGGTGTGAAGACCAATGTGAAGATCGATTCAATGACATGCCGTCTTCAATCATTTTTCCTGTCATAACCGAAACTCTTCTTCATTTATTGTACCGAATAATTTGAGAACAATTAAACATTGGAATTAGCGGTAAGAAGCACTGAGATCAAACAGTGTTGGTGTGACTAAGTTGTGTTGGCTCACATTTTTTTTTCATTTTAGCGATACATCTCAGCGTTATACCCTGAGTAGGGGTATAAAGAGGTCAGAGGTCGACGTTGCTAGGACTCGACCTGCACTCGTGAATATTTGTACGCGGGGAGGTGGCGCGAAGGGTCGGCCCAAGCTCAAGGTTGAATTGATCCCGGGGGGTCCACAGGTCACTGTGAGCTGTGAAGGGAATGGCATTTGGCAACCAAAAAGGTCAGAGGTCAACTTCACTGTCACCTGCATCCCTCTCATGAACGCTGCTGTGTATTTCCGGAGTGCCTGTGGGGGGGGATTTTTCACCAGATTTGGCACAAGCGTCAAAACTCATCGGTGAACCGATTTGATTTTGGTGGTCCGACACGGTGGTTAGCGCTGTTGCCTCATAGCAAGAAGGTGGCAGGTTCGATTCCCGGCCTGGGATCTTTCTATGTGGAGTTCCCGGCTTCCTCCCCGTGTCTGCGTGGGTTCTCTCCGGGTACTCCGGCTTCCTCCCCGTGTCTGCGTGGGTTCTCTCCGGGTACTCCGGTTTCCTCCCACCTTCCAAAAGGATGCTGAGGTTCATTGGCGACTCTAAATTGCCCGTAGGTGTGTGTGTGTGTGTGAGTGGTTCTCTGTCCTCCATGTGGCCCTGCGATGAGCTGGCGTCTTGTCCAGGGTGTTTGTACCCCGCCGCTCGCCCCTTGTAAGGCATCGGCTCCGGCACGACCATAACCCGTAACCGGAAGACGATAAAATGAGATGAGACATTGACTCATGAATTAATCTCACAAGAAAAACCGCGATGGTCAGGGTTCTTATGCTAGACCGTTGTGGGGAGCCTAAAAAAAGAGTTTTACACAAATGTGCCAAAGGTGTGACGTGCGACCGGCGACTGACTTCCATCCCAAAACGAAAGTCGACTGAATGTGTCCGCTCAGAAAAAAAGTAGATCCACGGTGCGCGGCCTCATCCACAGAGGCTCAAACCAGGAAGTCACTCCACCAGTGAGCGAGTTGAATGACTGACCTTTGCATGACAGCACGAAAACATGAGTTTCGGGAGGTGCTCTGGGCTGGGTGTGCGGGAGGGCACCAGGAGGGGGGTGGTGGGGTCAAAGTTCAAGCTCACCGTGGCCGCGTGAACCATCACAGGAACCAGAAAAACTGTTATGAGGAGAAATCAAACATTTAGCAGTGCTCTCCGAGCCTTCCGGGCTGGTTCGGGTCGTCCTGGGTCGGGCGACGCCTTCCAGGGCCGTCATAGTCTGCATGGTGGTTAGTGGAAGGAGGTGGCCCACTGAGCTGCGGGCACCGCTTTCCCATGGTGTTCTCATGTTGGTCTTTGAGCACTTTTTCAAACGCCAAAACCGCCTCCTTGTGAGAGAAGACGACTCATGCCTGCGAGCCACCAGCGGCAGCAGCAGCAGCAGCAGCAGCAGACGCTCCAGTGCCGGGTCGTGTCCGTATTTAGTCTTCTGGCACTATTTGCTGACTCACTTTCAGGCCGCTAGCATAGTTTGACTTGCGGCGCCTCTACGGTCAACAAGTGGAATCCCAAGACCCGATTTTGTGGACGCCGCAGCTCGATAACGTCGGCCTTGTGGAACGCCGGATAAGACACCTCGGTCGGAAGGGGCGCGGGGAAGAAAAACCGCCATCTTTTGCCTGTCGCGCTCTGCCGTGATCCAGCTGAATATTAAGAGAGGCAGACAGGCTTTTTCAGAAAGTATGAGGGCTGCGCACAAACTTGCAGCATATGGAGTTCAGGAGTCCAAATTATCGCTGAAATTGATGGCAGCATTAACTAAGGACCAGATGTACTACTGAAGATTATGGTTATTTGAAAAAATAAGGTAATTAGCTTTCCCCCTGGGGTTATCTGATATAATTTTGTATGAACTGTTTATTATATCATCAAAAGCAGCTGCCGGGCCCGAGCGAGTCTTTTAATAACTATTTCATTCCTGTTTTGCTCTCTCCGCTCTCCTCCTCAAGTAACCCGGCAGGAGAGCTGATTAGAAACGGATGCCTCCTTACCGTTTTTATTTTTATTTATTTATTTTTTTTTTTTAGCTCCAAGTTGAGGTCAGCAGAAAATCCAAAAACGCAAAACGCGAAAGGCTTCTTACTTGATTAGCCTCCACTGACAGACTAATTGCTAATTGCCGGGGGGGTTTGGGTGTGCTGGTGTTTCTCTGCAGCGCGATCCGCCGCCGCCGCCGCCGCCGCCGCCGCCGCCCTCCTCGCGGCAGCCACGTGCATCAACTCCGGATCCGGATCGGACCATGGGAAAACGCTGCTCCCCCCCCGAGAGCTGTGTGTGTCACAGCGTCTACTGTAACACACATCCTGCCCTCCTGCACCCTCCCTGTTTACTGCCGCACTTTGTAATTATTTACCGTATATTTGTCGCTGTAATTGTACAGTATGCTTGTAACCTCCATGGATAAATGGAATAAATACCTTTTTACAGAGCAGCGTGGGATTTAAGGCACGGGTTTAAAAAAAAAAAAAAGCCTTAAAAGGCAATATTTCTGAGAAAATGACCCAGCCGGAGATCTTTTCTGACGTCATAGATGAAGCGGTGGCGGAGTCAGGGTGTGTGAACGAGAAGGTCAGGGTGGAGGACGGGCCGGCTACTGCCAGAGCTCCACCAGCAGGCTCCTGCAGAGATGATGCTGCTGCTTGAATTTTACTGGTCTATTTTCACTAACAAGTAGCGCGGCGAGTCCTGCCTGTGGTTTCTCAATGGCTGCCACATGCCAGACACCCAGCCACTGGTCTGCATGTCTGTGTGGATTCCCTCTCGTCGATGTCACGGTGACGAGCCGAAGAGCTTACGCGGAAGGCGGCGTTTTATCTCTCCTCTCATCCAATTTTCTCCTGGGTATTTAACCTCTTGCAGGACTGTTGGTCCACGCCTGAGTGGGTTAATGATGCTCGGGTTGACCTTCACGACTCTCTAGGTACCAACAAGAGGTAAAACACCCGGGACCTCCCAATGAGCCAGTTGGGACATTTGCGATGATGGTTGAAACATCTTCAACTTCCAAAACATGTCCACCGGTATATCGTTTGCTCGGCAAAGAGACAAAAAAAAGATTGCATACAAAAGGATTGTTTTCTTATGAAAGAAGACCTGGAGAAACAAGAACCAAATGGTTTAGCCATAACATTATGACCACCTTCCCTAATATTGTGTAGGTCTCCACAGTCGTGACCCATGGAGTTCTGGGCTCCATCAGACCTCTGAAGGTGTTGCTGTGGTATCTGGCACCAAGATGTCGGCAGCAGATCCTTCAAGTCCTGGAAGTTGTGAGGTGGAGCCTCCATGGACCGGAGTTGTTGGTCCAGCACATCCCACAGATGCTGGATTGGATTGAGATCTGAGGAACCTGGAGGCCGAGTCAACACCTTGAACTGGTTGTTGTGTTCCTCAAACGTTCCTGAAGCATTGTTGCTTTGTGGCAGGGAGCATTATCCTGCTGGAAGAGGCCACTGACATCAGGGAATACTGTTTCCATGGAAGGGGGGACATGGTCTGCAACAATGCTTAGGTAGCTGCTACGTGCCAAAGGAACATCCACATGAACGGCAGGACCCAAGGTTCCCCAGCAGAACGTTGCCCAAAGAATCAGACTTCCTCTGCTGGCTCGCCTTCTTCCTATAGTGCTTCCTGACTCTGTGTGTTCTCCAGATCGGGCCATCCACATGACGTAAAAGAAAACATGACTCATCAGACCAGACCACCTCATGCATTGGTGTCCATTGTTGGTCAGCAGCTACGCAGCCTCACACACACACACACAAACCACCATGACTGTGCGTTCCGACTCCTTTCTCCCAGAACCAGCTAGACCACTTTCCCACATCAGCACATGAGCTTTGAGGAGAAAAGGTTCACTCGCTGCCTAAATATACCCCGCCCACTGACAGCTGCCGTGGTAACCAGATATTCATCGTTATCCACTTCACCTGTCCGTTGTCATAATGTCACGGCCGGTGGGCGTAAATTTTAATAAATTCTAGACGTGCATCACGGAGCTTTTGCTACCATCTCTTTACTGTCGTGTTTTCATTGATAAGGGAATCCCGACGAGGGGGCGAACATCTGGTCGAGCGTTTTTCAGTTTTTTTGGGCGGCAGCAAGCCATCTGACCACCATATCATATGGCGCACACACACACACACACACACACACACACACACGCGTGCAT